>ML786832.1:269665-280294 GCA_009831015.1 Picea engelmannii | reverse complement strand
GTTATTGAATTTGTTTGTATATACATACATATACATTGCATATATGGTTTCATTACTGCATCCATGACTGTACCTAAGGTGTCTCATATTTCATTACTTAAGAAATATATATACCTGATGCTAATCATGTAATCGATTGGAATGTGATTCAGGTGGAACCAGAAGGTGTCCTGCAAGTGCATATTGTGCGCATATTGGACATGAAAAGCAAACAGCTCCGGAATCGAGCTATATAACTTGTAAAGGCCTAGTGGACCTGGTACAGTCTTGAGGACGTGACATGGGGGCATGAAAAGGTTATGCAGGCAGAGTACCCACATCTTTTTGAAGATTTTGAAAGGCTTGCAGAGACAGTGTAAGTTGCACTGAGGACAGTGAAAAAATAAGGGGAGGGGGATTGTAGTGTCCCCAAGGTCGAGCCCCATTGTAAACCAAGTTCTGAAAGGAATTGTCATTATGTTTTATAGGTTGGTGAGAAAAGTTCTTATAAGATGGAGACTTATGTGTTTGTTAGGCCAGGGAGCCTAAGTGTTGAAGGCCAGGAGCCAACTGTTGTACTTGTATGTAAGCAGAACATTTAATAAAATATAAACACCGCCAGGTGCATACCGACCATGATGAATGAGTGAAGGGGGACCGAGCATCCACAGAGTGGGCAAGGAATTAGGGGCTGGAAGGTGGGAAAGGGGCTAAGTGTTGAGCCTAGGGGCTAAGCCTAGGGGGGATTAAGCCTGGGAATAATATTTTAATATTATTCCAAAAGATATGTGCATCATATTTTTTTATCCTAAGTCCTTTTGGAAGGACGCATGATTTCCCAAGTGGTGGGAGGAATGTGTGTTGGTGGAACACATGCAGTTCCATGGGTGACAAGTGTCAACCCTGGTGCATGCAAATAAAATGGCCAGGGTGAGCCGTGAGAAGGTTCCGATTCCATTCCACCGGATTGTCTGAACGGGTAGGGAGCCTGAGCAGTATGACTAACCCGACTCCTGTAGAGAACATTTGTGAGACCCTGTGACTAGAATGTCTGTGTCCGATTCTGAGAAGTCCCGTGTGTGTAACCCCAGCCTACGAGAAGCCTATGTTGATTTTGGGGAAGAGTCTTTCTTGTTCAGGAAATCTGAGTGAGCCTATGTGAGCATTCCCTGTTCTGAAGTTGTGACTGTGAAGCCATCCTGTGATTGTCGAACCAGATTTTGGAAAGCCTGTGTCTGTTTTCTCATGGGATTGGAGAGACTACACAGTACTAGACTGCATGAGGCTTGTTGGCCTATGAGCGACTCCCTCCAGGTGAGAGAGTGCGTAGGGGAAGGAGAGAACTCATGGAAGGAACCCTGTAGCTTCCATAGAGCCCGAAGACTTCTGGTCCGGTCTATTCTTGTAACCCAAGGTAAGGGAGATTGGCAGCCGAAGGACTGTCCAGGTGACAGAGAAGGTGCATTCTCCTGGGGTGGAATAGGCATGTGGGGAATAAGGGTCTGTGGGCAGTGAGCGTGGGAAATTCCTTGGAGATAATCCAATCCTTGTGGTTGTGTGTGACTGTTTTCCCTATAACCTCAGCCTGAGCCTAGATTCCTTGCCTTGGGGTGGAGCTTAGTCCCAGCTTGGGGGTGACCCACTGCTGAGTTGATGAACAGTGCGATCTAAGGCTGGGAGGTTCGTGGAAAGCCTGCATTTGGTTGGTGGATTCCACCATTGTTACAAGATAAGTGTCTAACTATGTTTTATCACATTTTATCATGTCTCTACTGTAAATGTTATCATGTTTTCCGTTGTGTATACGAATTAATATGGAATGCTATGAATTGTTTAATTATAGCAGTAATGATATGTTTTACTCTGAGTTAAATGTGTTTATTTGTTTAAATGCATGGGATATATGTGATATCTGTATGAGCTTTGTACAAATGGCATGTACAAATGGGTATTAGAGTGCGAGTAAGCCCAGAGTTCCGAAATGGGTGTGCTACAATATCCTAGCTATGGAAAAGAGGAGAAGAATTCAACTTTGAGAGCAAAGTTACTCTGGAGAAATTATTCACTTCATATTGAGTCTACATCCCTTTTTCCTTTTAAGTATGAACACATTGTTCAGCCCCCAAGCTCTTCTTTACTTGATTGAGAACCTCATTGTCTCCCTTATATGAGATTTCCTCTGGTGGAGGATTGAAGTGGTGGAGGCCCAGTTGGAAGGGACTTATTTTCTTGGTTCTAAACCGTGCCGACATGAAAGTTTGTAATTCATTCACTTATGTTGATTACATTTTAATAGAAATACTCTTTTCTCGTCCAATTAATATCTTGCAAATATTTGAATTGTTATTCCATGGGAATATTTGTTATGAATGTTGATGGATTATGCTATTGAATGTGATAAATTTATATATTATCACCATATGCTTGCATTTCTTGGTTGTTGAGGAAAATTTGTAGGTGTATTTCTTTGAGTCAAGTGCTCAATGATGGACTTCATTGAACGTTTGGATGAGGTAGGCTCTTTATCTTGCCTTGTTAGTATATTTGCTTGTATAACATACCTGAGATTAGAGTTGATTCATGTAGTCATTTCCATCTGTTGTGGTTTACCCCTAGCCATAGAGAGATTTTCCTCGTAACAAATACATTTCCACTCTCATCCCTTGAAATGTCAAGAGGGATGCCAACAAAGTTATTGACTATGTAGCTAATGATGGGGCTTCTATTCCCAGCAACATGGTGGATAATTGTTGGACTAACTTGACATACCAATCTATGAAGCTTCATTTCCAACACCTCGTCCAAGCATATCATAGTTCCTAGATAGGGTGTCTATAGAGCATGATGGTGACATCGCACACATGTCATGCCTCTAGGACAGTCCACTGATTTTATGCACAACATATGATAACTTGGGAAGGAAACACGGGGGTTCCATCCAACTACATTAGGAGGGATCCTCGTGTTGGAATTATTAATACAACTGAGAGGGGGGGTGAATCAGTTGTATGTGAGCTTAAACAATTTTATGTCTGTTAAAAAATTATTAATCTTTCTTCAAGTGGTCATCAACAATATACAACATATCGACAGTAACAGTAAAGAACAGCAGTCACACATAAAGTATACATAGAGAAATATTTTCACGAGGAAACCCATAAAGGGAGAAAACCTCTTCTTCTTCGAAATGATAGGCAGTGTTTTAAGTTCTATACATCATCTATAATTGAGAACCAACTCAATGTGAGGCTGCAACCTCTGTTTTACAAGTTGCAACTTGTTTGAGAGCACCAACTCTCTGGTTTCTCTAGCACCCACTAGAAGAAAGCACCAACTCCCTGAATATTCTAGCACCAACTAGATGGAAGCACCAACTTCCTGAATGTTCTAGCACCAACTAGATGGAAGCACCAACTTCCAGTTACACAGGCTCCAACCTGTATAACAGAGAACACTTGTTCTCCCTTGCACCACCCTGCCACCCTGGTTTCTCTGGTTGCAACTAGAAGGAATCTACAACTCCATGTGTTCAAGCACCCACTTGAACTTCTGAGGACAACAATCCTCCCTAGCACCTCCCAACCTCCCTAGAATATGAATGGCTAAGAATAAATACACAGACAACTTATGCAGATATGTCAACTCTTACCTATCTTTCTTTGTTTTATAAATCTGGTCTTCTATCTTCTTTTTTGCAATTCTTCTCTTCCTTTGTATGTTTAGCAGGTCTGCTCTGCATCAACTTTTTCTGTCATTTTTCTCTACTTCTGCTCTTTCTGTCATTCTACTCCGTTTTTTCTCTTTCTGTCATTTTTCTCTGCTTATGCTCTACGTTTCATCTCACTCTGCACATTTTCTAAATCTCATACTACGCATCTTCTCATTTTCTCTTTCTTACCGTTTCATTGTTTTCTCATGCGAAACAACCCACCGTACACAGTCTGTCTCGTCTTCTTTTATACACACCTACACGACGGTTCAACTTCCCAACTCCTTAGAAAAAAAGAAGATAAATTTTTGAGCAACTGAAACGCTAACTGAAACGCTAACTGATTTAAAATCATGAGTTTGTTTTGCTAACAGATTCCAATCTAAGGAGTTAACTATAAGAGAGAATAGTAACCCTCCGATCAATACTTGATCTGACGGTTCAGATCCAATCGAGATTTTACACATCGTGATTTCGACACTCTTGGTGTTCATAGTTTTTTTCACTTACAAATCCCAATCCCCGAAAGTCCATGAAGAAGTCAAATCAACGGTCTCGATCATTTCTTGGTCTGACGGTTCAGATCCAATCGATATTTCACACATCGCAATTTCAACACTCTTGGCGTTCAGATTTTTTATCACTTACAAATCCCGATCCCCGAAACTTCGTGAAGAAGTCAGATCAATGGTTCAGATCATTTCTTGATCTGACGGTTTAGATTCAATCGCGATTTCGCATATCGCGAAATCGACATTCTTTTTGTATTGTGTTCTTTACCTCTAGATGTTGTGATTCACGAAACTTCAATAAGGGGTTAGATCAACAGTCCAGATCTGAGCTTGATTCAACGGCTGTGATTGAATCGCAATTTCGCATATCGTGATATCAAGATTCCTGTTGCATTGTATCTTTGACATCTCCACCACGCGATCCTTGAAACTCCGACATGGTGTAAGTCTGCTGACATCACACGTGTTAAATAACTGCCATGTGTCACCCTGATTCGTGACTTACATGTGCTTGGCATGTTGAATCAGTCCGACACTTGTCATTACCTGTTTGTGCCACATGTTCCTAGGTGAGGTGGTTTGCTGACGTAAGTCGGATCAAACAGTCCAGATGTGATCTTGATTTGACGGCTCAGATTACGTCGCGATTTTGCATATCATGAAATCGGGATTTCAGATGTCAATAATATTTGACATGTCCAACTCTCGATCCCTGAAACTCCGACAATGGCTGGTATCAACAGTCCAGAATCAATCTTGATCTAACGACTTAGATGAAGTCGTGATTTTTCAAATCACGATTACGCCCGCTTCTCCTTGTACTTTAAAGAGCATGTAGGTTATCCTTGATCCAACAATGGTCGGGTCTTGTGCTTGGATCTAATGACTGAGCTCTGTCCTCCTCTTCAATGTGCTCATCTTGTCTTCATTCAGACCTGACGACCCTCGTTCTTTCGGGAAATTTGAATGGGATTCAATGATCACTGACTCTTCTCCTCCCGATTATTGCTGCACTGCTAGTCATCGCTGTTGTACTTAATCCATCACCACTAATGTAATTGCCATCAATGAAAAGTATACGCTGCCTGTAAATATGATAACAATCCTCTGTACATTCTTCCTATACTCATGCCATTCGCTATCTGTTACATATTTGCCAACAATCTCCCCCTTTGGCATTGATGGAAACACAAGCACCCACATGCATTCAGACTCAACTCTCTCACATGCATTCAGACTCAACTCCACAAGAACCCACATATATTCGGACTCAAATATCCCACATGCATTCAGACTCAACTCTCCTAAACTCTTTTCTCCCCCTTTGACATCAATGTCAAAGAAGAAACATTCTTCCCCTGATCTTGTCACAAAACATACTCCCCCTGTCGACTATAAGCATTTTGGAAATACACTAGATATTCAAGAAGTACTCCCCCTGACCAGGTGAACAGATCAGACACAAGAGATTCTAACCCCCAACTTTTGACGAAGGTATCCAAAAGGGGTCGTTGCTAATGGTTTAGTAAAGATATCAACAATCTGTTCTGTGGAAGATATATAATTCAGTTGAACAGTTATGTTTGTAACTTGTTCTCTGAGAAAATGGTACTTGATTGGAATATGCTTGGTCTTGGAATGAAGAACAGGATTCTTGGAGACACTAATGGCACTGGTGTTGTCACAAGGAATTGGAATAGGATCAGTGTAGGTTATCTTCAGATCTACAAGAGTTTGTATCATCCATAAGATTTGTGTGCAGCAAGAAGCAGTAGCAATGTATTCTGCCTCTGTAGTGGATAATGAAATAGATCCTTGCTTCTTACTAAGCCATGCAACTAATGAGTCACCCAGGAAAAATGCTCCTCCACTGGTGCTTTTTCTCTCATCAACACAGATTGCCCAGTCTATATCTGAATAAGAAGTTAACTGGAAATTTTGATTTCTAGGATACCATAGACCATAAGTCATTGTTCCCTTCAAGTATTTAAATATCCTTTTGACAACTACCAAATTACTTTGTTTAGGGGCAGATTGAAAATGACCTACCATTCCAACAACTTGCATTATATCAGGACGAGATGCTGTGATGTACAGAAGACTGCCTATCACAGAGCGATATGTTCTTTGATCAACATCAGGTGAGATATCATATTTACTCAGCTTGCAACCAACCACCATAGGTGTGCTAACTGTAGAGTAATCTTCCATATGAAATTTCTTCAACATCTCTTTCAAATTTTTTCTTGAGAAATGAAAATTCCTGTAGAGCTTTGTTTTACTTGTAAGCCAAGAAAATATGACAGTTCTCCTATCATGGACATTTCAATTTCTATTTGCATAGAGTTAGCAATCCACTAGACATATGATTCATTAGTACAGCCAAAAATAATATCATCTACATAAACCAAAACAACTAGTAAATTGTCACCTTTAGACTTAATGTAAAGGTTATTGTCAACAGTACCTTTCTTGAACCCTTTTTCTTGTAGAAATTTGTCCAGTCTATAATACCAAACTCGTGGTTCTTGTTTTAGTCCATATAAGGCCTTCTTCAGCTTGCAAACATAATTAGGATTATCTGTCAAAGAGAATCCTTCAGGTTGCTCCATATATACTTCTTCCTCTAGATCTCCATTAAGAAATGCCGACTTAACATCCATCTGATAAACTTTGAAATTCTTATGACATGAATAAGCAAGAAATATTTTGATAGCTTCCAATCTTTCCACTGGTGCAAAAGTTTCATCAAAGTCCTGACCTTCAACTTGTGCATATCCCTTAGAGACCAATCTAGCTTTATTTCTAACAACTTGTCCTTTTTCATTCATTTTATTCTTGTACACCCATTTGGAACCTATTACATTCCTATTTTTAGGTCTAGGGACAAGCTCCCAAGTATTGTTCTTCTCAATCTGATCAAGCTCTTCATTCATTGATCTAATCCAATTATCTTCCTGACTAGCTTCCTCAAAATTTTTAGGTTCAGCCATAGATAAAAAAGCAACATGTGATTGTTCTAAGTCTTTAATCAATTTCCTCCTTGTCTGAACTCCATTTATATCCCCAATTATCTGATTTTCGGGATGATTCTTTCTAATAATTATGTGAGGTGATTTTGCTTCTTTCTGCTTGTTTATGTCAGTTTGAATATTCGTATCTTCATCTGATCTAGACTCTTATCTTTCTGATCCTTGGACCTGTTCATCTTCATATTCAACTATATCTTTTGTTCTTGGTTCAACACTGCTTACATTTCTCACTGGGATTTCTTCATCAACTTTTCTATCTATACAATCAACTAGTTTGTGTAGTCTTTTATTGTAGCAGCTGTATCCTTTACTATTTGTAGCATAACCAAAGAAGATACCTTCATCATCCCTGTCATCATATTTGCCAATATTTTCATCATTGTTCTTGATATAACATGTACTCCCGAAAACTTTAAAATGCTTGATTGAAGCAGGTCTTCCAAACCAGAGTTCATAAGGGGTCTTGTCACTGTGTGGTCTGAGATGAGCTTTGTTAAGGATATGAACAACTGTATGAATTGCTTCCACCCAATATGTCTGGGGTATGTTCCTTTCATTCATCATTGATCTTGCCATTTGTTGTACTGACCTATTCTGCCTCTCAACAACTCCATTTTGCTGTGGAGTCCTTGGAATTGTGTACTTTCTTTTGATCCCATGTTTATCACAGAACTCTTTGAAGTTCCTAGAACTAAACTTTCCTCCTCTATCAGACCTTACTTCCTTTAATCGTTTTCCTGTTTGATTCTCAGTCAAAGCCTTAAATACTTTGAATTTTTCAAATGCTTCAGAT
Source organism: Picea engelmannii (assembly GCA_009831015.1). Classification (NCBI taxonomy): domain Eukaryota; kingdom Viridiplantae; phylum Streptophyta; class Pinopsida; order Pinales; family Pinaceae; genus Picea; species Picea engelmannii. Next base: position 272,269 of record ML786832.1, on the reverse strand, counting down.
TTTTCTTTCAAGAAGGCAACCCAAGTTAGTCTAGAATAATCATCAATAGTCAACATAAAGTAATTTTCTTTTCCTGTACCTTCTTTCCTTGATGGTCCACATAGATCCATATGTACTAACTGGAGAGGTTTTTATGTTGAAGGAAATTTTTTCTATTTGAACTGAGTGCGAGTAAGATTTCCTTTCTGACAGGATTTACAAACAAAGTCATATGGCTTTGATCTCTTCGGAAGATCTTTTACTACCCCATTGTTTCTGAGTTTGATTATGTGATCAAAATTTAGGTGACCAAGTCTCCTATGCCACAACCAACTTTCATCATATTTGCTTAAGTTGCATTCTTCTTCTTCTTCTTTTAAAACATAAACATTGTTTTCTGTTCTTATACCTTTTGCAACTAGCTGATCTGAATCCACAGTTTTTATTCTACAGTCTTTAGAGGTAAAGACAACTTCACACCCTCGGTCACAGACTTGACTGACACTAAGCAGATTATGTTTCAAATCTTCTACAAACAACACATCTTGATCTTTTCTTTTTCCGTTACACAAACTTACAATTCCTTTACCTTTTATCTTTTTTGGTGCATCATTTCCAAAAGTTACATTTCATGATTTGCTATCACCTAGAGTTAGAAACTTAGTTCTGTCTCCAGTCATGTGTTTGGAGCATCCACTGTCAATATACCAGGGATTCTTTTTCCTTTGGGCTAATAGCACTAGTCCACATTTTTCATCTACTTTCTTCTTCCAAACTTTGACATTTTCAGTAGTGGGGATCAAATTTGAATTGTATTTTCTTAAGCGACATTCTACAGCTTTATGACCATAATTATGACAATTGTAGCATTTTGGTTCACTGAATAATAGATCATAGCGATTTTTATGCACATATCTGTTGTTGTGTTTCACCTGTGTCTTTCTCCCAGTCATCACATGATTTATAATCTGTGATTGTTTGTTGCTTGGCTGTCTCAATCTTTGTTGTAGAAGATAGTTATTCATTGAATATCTTGATTGTTCATATCTGAATCTTAAAGAACAATTTATAGCTTTGTGACCAAAATTAGAACAGAGAAAACAATAACCATAGAAAAAATATTTGTACCTTGAAAAAATCTGTCTTCTTTGAGGAGGTCGACTTCTGTCATGCCAATAATCTTTCTGGCCTACGAATTCAGTTCTGGGGATTTTTCTTTCATTTCTTCTTGGTGACTGATTTTCCTTCTTTGTTTCTGCAGAGTGATTGTTGTCAATGTTTGAGGATTTGACAAATTTGATAGATTCTTTATTACTTGGATGATTACTACTTGATCCTTCTTCATATCCCAATCCAACTTTCAACTTTGAATTTCTTTGCTGATTTAGAATGGAGGTTAATTCTTCTGATGCTTTAATACTTGGTAAATTTTGATGATACAATCCTTTAAATTTCTCCATTTCTTTTCTAGTTTTTACTATCTCTTCTTCTAAGGCTTCACACCTGACTTTCTTCTTTGACAATTGTTGTTTCAGTATATCTTCTATTTTCTTTGCCTCTTCTAATTCCACTTTCAGCAGAGCAAAGTCTTCATTAGGTTTTTCACTATCTTTCTCGAACTGTGTCAACAATTGTTTTTACTTTTTGTTCTTAGTTCTGAGTCTATCTATTTCTTCCAGTGCACTGATCAGTTCTCCTTCCAAATCAACCACAATTTCTTCATTATTATCATCACTACCTGTGCTTTTATTATCATAATTCTCTTTGGCCATAAGCATGAAGTCATTTTCCTTATCTTCACAGGATGAGTCACTATCGGTGTCTTCTGAGGAATTGTCATTATTTGCAACCAAACTTTTCTTCTTATTATATTTCTTGTACTTGTACTTCTTTTCATCATCAGAGTTCTGGTCCTTTTTCTGATGGGGACACTTAGAAGCAAAATGACCTATCTTACCACAGTTAAATAATTTGAAGGGCAACTTCTCTTGATATTTTCCTGATCCTTTCTTTAACCTTCTCACAAATTTTGCCTCAATATCATCTAATTCTGAATCAGTATTCTTGTCTGCTTTAAAAGATGCTTCTCTAGTACTGAATTTACCTTTGTTAATTCTCATTTCATATGCAGTTAGAGTTCTTAGAAGTTGATCAATGGACAGATTTTTAAGATCATTTAATTCTTCTATTGCAGAGACTTTTGGATTAAATTTATCAGGCAGAGATCTTAAAATCTTCTGAACTAAGAGTGGGTCATCAAAATTCTCACCAAGACCCTTCATGGCATTTACAATTTCTTCAACTCTTAAAAAATACTTGCTAATTGTTTCATCTTCATTCATCTTCAGTTGTTCAAATTTCAATCTGTATGTTTGAAGTTTGGCATCTTTTACTTTTTCATTCCCTTCATAACTGTTAACAAGTTTATCCCACATTGCTTTGGCAGTATCAATATGCATCACCTTTACAAACTCAACTTCAACAAGTCCATTCAAGATAGCATTCATCCCCTTAGCATTAAAGCTAAATTCTAACTTATCATCCTTGGAGGCTAGCACAACAGGCTTTGTATAACCAGTCTCTATTACATCCCAAACATCAGCACCCAAGGCCATTAAGTATGTT
>ML786832.1:187260-269363 GCA_009831015.1 Picea engelmannii | reverse complement strand
GTTGCAACTTGTTTGAGAGCACCAACTCTCTGGTTTCTCTAGCACCCACTAGAAGGAAGCACCAACTCCCTGAATATTCCAGCACCAACTAGATGGAAGCACCAACTTCCTGAATGTTCCAGCACCAACTGGATGGAAGCACCGACTTCCAGTTACACAGGCTCCAACCTGTATAACAGAGAACAATTTTTCTCCCTTGCACCACCCTGCCACCCTGGTTTCTCTGGTTGCAACCAGATGGAAGCTACAACTTCCTGTGTTCAAGCACCCACTTGAACTTCTAAGGAAAACAATCCTCCCTAGCACCTCCCAACCTCCCTAGAATATGAATGGCTAAGAATAAATACACAGACAACTTATGCAGATATGTCAACTCTTACCTATCTTTCTTTGTTTTATAAATCTGGTCTTCTATCTTCTTTTCTGCAATTCTTCTCTTCTTCTATATGTTTAACAGGTCTGCTCTACATCAACTTTTTCTGTCATTCTACTCTGCTTCTTCTCTTTCTGTCATTCTGCTCCACTTTTTCTCTTTCTGTCATTTTTCTCTTCTTTTGCTCTGTGTTTCATCTCACTCTGCACATTTTCTAAATCTCATACTACGCATCTTCTCATTTTCCCTTTCTTACCATTTCATTGTTTTCTCATGCGAAACATCCCACCATACATAGTCTGTCTCGTCTTCTTTTATACACACCTACACGACGGTTAAACTTCCCAACTCCTTAGACAAAAAGAAGACAATTGTCCGAGCAACTAAAACGCCAACTGAAACGCTAACTGATTTGCAATCATGAGTCCATTTTGCTAACAGATTCCAAAATAAGGAGTTAACTGTGAGAGAGAATAGTAACCCTCCAATCAATACTTGATCTGACGGTTCAGATCCAGTCGAGATTTTACACATCGCGATTTCGGCACTCTTGGCGTTCATATATTTTGTCACTTACAAATCCCGATCCCCGAAACTCTGTGAAGAAGTCAAATCAACGGTCCAGATCATTTCTTGATCTGACGGTTCAGATCCAATCGAGATTTCACACATTGCGATTTCGACACTCTTGGCATTCAGAGTTTTTATCACTTACAAATCCCGATCCTCGAAACTCCTTGAAGAAGTCAGATCAACGGTCTAGATCATTTCTTGATCTGACGGTTCAGATTCAATTGCGATTTCACATATCGCGAAATCGACATTCTTGTTGCATTGTGTTCTTTGCCTCTAGATGTTGCGATTCACGAAACTTCGATAAGGGGTTAGATCAACGGTCCAGATCTGAGCTTGATTCAACGACTGTGATTGAATCGTGATTTCGCATATCGTGATATCGAGATTCCTGTTGCATTGTATCTTTGACATCTCCACCATGCGATTCTCAAAACTCCAACATGGTGTAAGTCTGCTGACGTCACACATGTTAAATAACTGCCACATGTCACCTTGATTCGTGACTTACATGTGCTTGGCATGTTGAATCAGTCTGACACTTGTCATTACCTGGTTGTGCCATGTGTTCCTAGCTGACGTGGTTTGTTGACGTAAGTCAGATCAAATGGTCCAGATGTGATCTTGATTTGACGGCTCAGATTACGTCGTGATTTTGCATATCGTGAAATTGAGATTTCAAATGTCAATAATCTTTGACATGTCCAACTCTCGATCCCTGAAACTCTGACAATGGCTGGTATCAACATTCCAGAATCAATCTTGATCTGACGGCTCAGCTGAAGTCGCGATTACACCCGCTTCTCCTTGTACTTTAAAGAGCGTGCAGGTTATCCTTGATCCAACGATGGTTGGGTCTTGCGCTTGGATTTAACGACTAATATTTGTCCTCCTCTTTAGTGCGCTCATCTTGTCTTCATTCAGATCTGACGGCCCTCATTCTTTCAGGAAATTTGAATGAGATTCAATGATCACTGACTCTTCTCCTCCTGATTATTGCTGCACTGCTAGTCATCACTGTTGTACTTAAGATATCACCACTAATGTACTTTCCATCAATGACAAGTATACGCTGCCTGTAAATATGCAAACAATCCTCTGTACATTCTTCCTGTACTCATGCCATTCGCTGTCTGTTACATATTTTCCAACACCTTGAAGGATACCCCCATATGGATTCACTCAGCAATAGGAGTCAGTGAAGGGGACTCCTGGTCTCATGCCCAGGTTTCTCTATCTTGATGTTTGTGGTTGCTGTCTTCATTTCATGTTCTTGTTTCTATTTCATTTTCCCTTAAGATTTTCATTATCTTTATATAGACATGTCTAGTCTCAAAATATTTCGGAGGTTGTCTTTTAGTTTCTTTTTGAACATCATAAGAACTCTAAATACTCAAATTTGCACTCTAGCCTAGTTTCCCAATGGGCAAGCCACCAAAATCTATGAAACTATGTACTCATGACATTATTTAGACTAGCAACAACCTCTTTGTTGATGATATTATCTCTTTACATTTTTTCAATATTTAAATAAAATATATCTGCTTTCTTAAAAAAAAAATGTACAAACAAAAACAAATTAATCCATTTTCTCATCCAAATTTACAGAAAACATTTCACTAAACATACATATTATAGTTGGACAATCTATACCAACAAGCAATGTTTTGATCATAAGTTGGTCATACATATTGAAGCGAGTAAAAATAAATAAAAATATATTTAAAATCCTTACTATTAATAGAAACAAAAAATTCATATCATATATATAAACTCTTAAATCTATAATCTATATAGAGAAAAAAATCATGCTACATCTATATAGAAAAAAAAGATCATGCTACATTTTTTTTAATGACACTTACCATAGACAAGTAAATCTTTCCCCTATCTCCTTCATACAATATCATTTTATAAAACTAAATTCAAAGATTTATAATAATTGTATTAATTTAAAAAATAAAAAATTTTATTTTCTATTTCAAAATTGCTTGAAAACATCCTAATTTCATCTTTTAAACAAATTTTCAGCTTGGACTAAGGACCATTGTTTTAGAAATAACTCTATCATAGAATAATGGGAAATATGTGATTCTAGTGGTATACAAAACTAAATCCATAAATATTTCTGTTTTAAAAATAACTCTATCATAGAATAATGCGAAGGATGTCATTCTAGTGGTATACACAACTAAATTCATAACTTTAATTATAATCATGTTTTACACTCCTTTACTTTTAATTTTCAAAATTATAATAAAATAGAACATTTTTCTAATCATTTTAAAAATGTTTTAGGTAAAAAATGAAAATAAAATAAAATTAATCGAGAAACTTTTACATACAATTTCAAAGGAGAATGGTTTCAAATTTATTATATAAATGGCTTATTGATGTATCTACAATTTTTTTTAATATAAATGTATATATTTATAAGAAGTCATTATGCATTTGGCCAATGGAGTTGGATGTTGACCTCCTCACACTATCACCATAAATGTTTTAGATCTACACAAAGTATTTTCAAATTTATTAAAAATTTATGTGTTCGGTGGCAAGTTGTGTTATCCTTATATTAAATGCCAACTAAAAATAATAAATAATAACATCCTAAATTTAAAACCGACATAAATTGTATAAATTGTAAATCCTAATCTACTCTTGAGAAGTAAACCTAAAAAAATACATGTTTCTCTCTAGCTTAAAATAACATATTCAACCCTAAATATATGAAGAAAACTCTTGAACAAATGCACACTTTCCTAAATTAAAATTATAACCAAACACAAAGAGCCAAAATTGAAACCTATTTCATATCTCATGATCAACTCTCCATTGGTTAAGGTTGTTGGTTAAGGCTATGTGTTGCCATGAATCTTCTATTTTATACCCATCCATAACTTCTCAATGAAAATAGGGTAGTGAATGGTTCCCGGGGTCCTTAAAAATAAGACCAAAATATTGGGCACAAAATCACACCATTAATTGTATACAATCTGCATAAATTGTCAATTCATGATTGTTCATAAATTTTTAACCCAAGATTGTTCTAATATTATGGGGATTGAGCTATTTACCCCAACATACAAAAGAGACTTGGATATAAGCTATTATTATAGAAAGGATAAGATAAAAAATAAATAAAATATATATTCTACTTGTCATCTAATACGATATGAAATTGTCTTCCTTATATGGACAAGGGGGGCTTTCCTTGATGCATCATGAGGAGACTTACATGCCCTCCTTAACCCATAAAGGAAGATACGCCTAAAATATAGTTTGAGTGAGCCTAATGGTTAAGAACATGTGTTTCCTCCTAAGAGGTCACAAGTTCAAATACCAAGGGGGATAGGGTATGTATACCTACGTTGGGTAGATGAGATATCATACATCAATTTGGTGTCTATTAATAATTATTACCTTAAAAATAGATTAATTAATTAATAATTATGATTTTGAAGTAAACAACAAAATCAAATTTTCCTCTCCTGTGTAATATGCATACTTTTTTATTTTTTTATAGAGAGGTTATACTTACAAATTAACTAAGAATTTGCGAAAAAAAGTAAAACCTAACTAAATTAGGTGGAATTACTCCAACTAATTTTATTTATAAAATCTAAACAAACAAAATTAGTTGATAAACAATCCTAACAAACTAAAAAATAATCCCAACAATTTTAATATAATATTTTTTATTGAAGTGGATATTGGTGGTTGCCCACCTATTTCAACTCGCTCCTTTTGATAGTTTTCAATTCAGCACGTTCTTCTGTAATTCTTTGTAATTGTGGGTTATACAATTCTGGGGATATCTGAAGCCCTACAAAGCTTCCATATGGATTTTGGTGGTTTCCCACCTAATCCAACTAGCTTATGTTGGAAGTTTTCATGTCAGTACATCTTTTTGTACTTCTAGGGCCGTTTTGGGGCCCTAAACAATGTTTTTTTGGCTTTCCATAGTCAAATTGTAGATGGAGTTAAAGTTTGACGGCATGGTGTGTAGTTATTGAAAATACCTTTCCTACGAGCTATCACACGCCAAAAATGGAGGTTGCATGCACAAGTTACGACCCCGAGAAGTTGAGGTACCAACTTACCCATCGGGGCCCACATAACTTTTGGCGTTTCATCTCCTAGGGTTAGGTTTTTGGATGTCTAGGGTTTTGGAATTAATGAGTAATGTTAAAAGGACTTTGGAGCCTCATTGTAATTTTTCTGTTTAGAAAAATGTGCATAACAACCATATCTCTTCTCAGAGATAAACACCACCATTCAAGCAAGTTGTTTTTAGTTCTGCAGTTTTACAGTTTCAACCTATTTTATTTATTCAATAGAAGATATTGTTCATTAGATATCTGTTGTTTTTTTTATGTATCTCTATGTTATTATATTCAATATGTTATTCATATCTTTCCGCTCATAAATTTAGATCAATGGTATTAGAGCGGTCTTCTCTTCATTTATTTTTCTTTGTGCATGTCCCCAACAAGATCTGGGTACAAGAAGTTGGGACTCGAACTAGTTGAGCCTTTGCAAGATCGATCATGTCGAGCCTGACAACAACCCATGGGGGACGAAAATAAAGATGATGGAGCAAGATATCCTTTTAAAATGTTGCTCGAGGAAGCCCTTACATGAAAAAGGAACGAAATGATGGACAACTTTGCACATATCCTTCGACAGCTGCCCATAGGAGATGCATCTTCATCAAGTGGCCATGCAACCCCCTTTAAGGTACAATTAAATTTTTATATTCCATTATTTGAAAGACTGATAGATGTAGATGTTGTAGATAAATGGTTGAATCTACTCGAAGGCTATTTTTTGGTCCACAATTTTTGCGACAGGGAAAATATTACTTTTTCACTCCTAAAGGTCGTTCCCCATGTTAAGGATTGGTGGGATAGTTACTCTAAGAAAAGAGACATAAAGGAATATGAAATATTTGTAGTTTCCCTCACATGGGATTCCTTCAGGGATGCCATTAAAGAACAATACTACCCTGTTAGAAGCTACGAGGACCAGTACATAAGATGGACCATGATGCATTAGGAAAGGGACCATACAGTACCATATTTCACCAATATTTTCCATACCCTAAGCACCAAATTGGGTATCAAAGACTCTGAACGATACCTGATGCTCAAATAATATGGTTGTTTTCATATATACATTCAAACATAAATGGATTTTCTAGACATCACATCATTAGGTGCGAATTATAGATATGTTGTCAAGATCGAGCAAACATTTAAGCAGAAGAGGACAGAGTTTGGATCTGCAAACTCCTCACAATCGAAGCAGGGAAGAGGTGGCTCCAACCCAAAAAACAAGGGACAAAGAAAATATGGCCACTCTCAAGATAACCAGTCCAAGCTTCAACACAAGAAGGGTAATTAGAAGTCGAAGAAGGACACATGCAAGTGGTGTGAATATGATAAAATCCCTTGGCAGAACATTGAAGAATGTCGCTCCAATTAGTCACTGATGGTCGAGCTGAAAGATTCTGAGTCAGAGGAAGATTCCGACCCAAATAAAATCCAAAAGGAGGGAAGAGGATTATCAATGTCAAAACCAGCGCCACTGTTGCTACCACCAAAGTCGAGCCAAGAGAACCAAAAGATCCAGAGGAAGGAAAATGCCTCTTTCACTCACAGATGTGGGTAAAGGGGGCTCAAATTCATGTCATTGTCAATAGTGGCAGTCAAAAGAACCTGATCTCAGAAGAGGTCATAAAGTTGTTGGACTTGTCAATGAAACGACACTCGCAACCCTACACCATCGAATGGCTTAAACAAGGAAGAGATATTTGTGTCATCTAACAACGTCGTCTTCCCTATGCCATCAAGCCCTTCAAAGATAAGGTATTGTGTGATATTTCTCCCCTTGAATTTTGTGATTTTATTTAAGGACAACCATATTTGTGGAAGCGACATGATTTGTATGAGTCTAGACCCCACAGTTTTATTATTACTTTGGGTAGACAATTGTACGAGATTCCATAGGTAGCGTTTCTACCACTATTTATTTAATCTCTACTAAGAAATGCAATAAGGTCATTTAATAGACTGTGACATTCGTCTTCTTTGTGATCCATTCTCACTGTAATAAGAAGGTCATTTCCACATCCATGGCCTCTACACAGTGCCTCTCTTTGCAGAAAAATCAAGTAGATGGGATCGTGGAAGCATAAAGAGACATCTTATCCTCACCCATTGAGGTACCGATGCACTTCCAAGTCAATCATCCAAATGATCTATCCCTGGTGCACCTATTCCAAATGGACTAGTCTATCATCGCTCGCTGATGGAAAATGAAGAAATCAAGCTTCATATCCAAGAGCTTCTTTAAAAGGGGCACATCAAACCCAACTCCTCCCCTTGTGGAAGCCTGATTGTACTTGTGTAGAATAAATACGGGACCCGGTGTCTCTTCATTGATTACATAGAATTAAACAAAATCATAGTGAGGAACTAGTACCCAACTCCCCGAATTGAAGACCTTCTTGACCAACTCAAGGGGGAAAAGTTCTTCAAAAAGATTGAACAGAAGTATGGCTACCACTAGGTTCCCATCAAATTGATTGATGTATGGAAGAAAACTTTCAAATCTAGAGAAGGTCTCTTCGAATGGCTAGTCATTCCCTTTTTCTTAACAAATTCACTAACCACTTTCATGAGGTTGATGGATGATGTATTTATACCTTTAATAAAATATTTTGTGGTGGTATATCTGGATGAAATCCTCATCTTTAGAAAAAATTGGGAGGAGCACATGCAACATATCCAACAGGTTTTGAGCACTCTGAAGTGGCACAAGCTATCTACCAACTTGGAAAAATACTACTTTGGCATGAACATGGTCCAATACTTGGGATACATTGGTGATGAGAATGGGGTACATGTGGATCCTTCTAAGATCCAATTCATACGTGACTGGCGAACCTCAACCACACTAACCGAACTTCAAAGCTTCTTGGGACTTGCCAACTTATACCAATGGTTCGTGTTGGGATTCTCCCATATTGCATGGGCCCTCAACAACTAACCAAGGGAGGTGGTAGGGAAAATTTCGCATGGGGGAAGGCACAACAACAAGCATTTGATGATATGAAGCATTGCCTGTGCTCAACTCCAATACTCTCCTTACCGGATCTGCAACAACCATTTGATATTGAGACTGATGCATGTGACTATGTTGTAGGTGCAATTCTCCCTCAACATAATTATCCAATAGAATACCATAGTGAGACACTCTCAAATACCGTCCATAAATACCCCACCTATGACAAGGTAATGTATTCCATTGTGAAAGATTTTTTTCAATGGAAACATTACATTATGGGAAAGGAGACAATCATCCACACTGATCACAAGCCTCTGCAGTTCATACAAACACAAGGGAAGTTGCAAAATGACCACCATACAAATGGTCCACATACCTGTAACTGTTTCATCTCAACATCAAGTATAATATAGGGAGAAAAAATCATGTTGTTGACTTCCTCAGTCGACCTCCCGTGGCTGCACTCACCACTGTGCTCCATTCTTGTGGGCATGAGGCATCTGAGTGGCCCCAACTTTATCAACAAGATCCTGTTTTCGCCACCACTTATCAACTCTTGGCTACATGTGTGAATATCAATTATTTCCACATTTAGGATGGAATGGTATTCCATCTGGGCCATCTCTGTGTTCCTACAAGCGAGTGTGCAAAGATGATTTAGGAGGCTCACTATAGTCATATGGAAAGACATTTTGGTGTGGAGAAACCTGTGGCCATTCTATAGAAACATTTTTATTGGCCAAAAATTCAACAAAATGTTAGCAAGTATAAAAGATATTTCACTATCTATGTCATTGCCAAGCCAACCATCAAGAAGCAAGGCTTATACGCCCCTCTTCCTACTCCCGAGAGGCCTTGGGAATCCATCTTGATGGATTACATGTATGGACATTCATCCACCAAGCAAGGCAATGATTGTGTATTTGTGGTGGTTGATCGGTTTTCAAATATGGCCATTCTCATAGTGTGCAATAAGAGAATCATAGCGGCAGATACTGTCAAGTTCTTCTTCGAGCGAGTGTGGGTCCATTTTGGGGTACCATAATGTTGATGTTTGGGCACCTTGGAAAGTGGACCCCTTGTGTTTTTGAGCTTGTAAACACATGTGGGAAGTACTTTGTACCTTGTACCATGTAATTTATGTCTAATTTCACTTTGAATTAGGAGATTTAAGTCAGAAGTGAAATTTGGTGATTTTATCCTAAAATGACAATTAATTCACTTTGTGGGTGAATTAAGGGACATAAAGTGAAACTATGGAAACTTAAGTAAAGTGGGTTTTGAGTTGAGATTTACTAGAGATGATCTCAACCATTGACTTGGGATAAGATGAAAGGATCTCATCCACTCATTTATTAGGTTTCTTCATGCATCCTTAAGGAGGGCGCATAGGGAAAATGATAGCTCAATTGTTCATGTGTTCACCTTGAGAGTTTGGTGAGGAGTAGAGAGGTGAGAATTCAAAGGAGAGATCAACAAGCTAGGTCACACATGTTCATGGAGGGTTCAAGGCAGGTTTGAGTATCAGTTATTTGTGGTGGGTGTGTTTTCTAGGAGGAGGGTGCACGTCTACTTGGTAGAATTTTGTGTGGAGCTTCCTTATTTCTGATTTGTGGGTTGTGGAGAGGGAAAGAAAAGGGTAGTTTGCATGCAAGGGTTCTTTAATAAGAAAAGAGACAAATCAAGGGCACAAGTATATTCATGCATAGTCACGGAGGGAGGGGGCACACTCTTCTAGGGGCACACATCCCAAGGAACCATTGCAGAGATTGTGTTGATCTTGCAGAGTATCATGTTCCTTTTTATATATCTTACTTGTTGTATTACATGCTTGAAGCATACTATATATATACATTCATCTCAAGATGGTTTTCCCCGGGGGGGTTTTATCCATGCTCATGTTGACCAAAAATACATGTGTTCATTTTCATGTATGCTAGTGTTTAGAACAACATTATTTCATTGTAAAAGATCTCTAGGTGTGTTATATAGCTTATGGTATGCATGTGCTAACATATTGTGACAAAACTGCATGCTAGAGCACCCATTTGGCCTATGTAACCATAACAAATCAACGAAGAAGTTATTGAACAATTTGTTGTCCTAAAACAATATAAAACCATCATTAGATAGTTAAAACTTAGAGCCAACTCGAGGTCAAAGAAAAACCTAGTTGGCATATTGATAGGACCTAGAAAATCTTCATGGCATCAGAGCATGGTGGTTGATTTTTGCTGATTTTTGGACAGCATATGAGTGGGATGTTTTAGACACCTTTTGGGCAGATTTTGTGGAAAACCATTGACAAATTTTAGTGGAATCTTGTTGGAAGAATTTTGTAGAGTTTTGTAGAGTTTTGTAGAGCATTTTGTGGACATTTTCGTCAGTCTCTTTTTACATCTACGTGGTAGGAGTGAGGCTGATTTTTCACGACCTCTTTTCACACTTTTATTGCTAGGAGTGAGGTCTAGGTTCGTTTTCCTTTTTTTGCACATGTGTTGATAGGAGTGAGGCAACGTTCCTTTACAGTTGAAACATCGATTTGAGTGCAGAGGGAAGTGATGTTAGCATCTCAAATGCGTGTGGAGGATAGGCTAGTTGGAGCTATCAACTGGTCGCCTTGGAAGGCCAGGATCGTCTTTGTCTTAGAGGACCTCGAACTATGGCATATAGTTGAGGCGGTTGTTCTTATTCCCCTTGCTACTACTCCCATATTGTTAGCATAGTTCAGGAAGAGAAAAAACAAGGAAACGAGCATGATATGTGATGCAGTGTGGGATCACATCATTCCCCACTTGACTGGGAAAGATTGGGCATTTGAGATGTGCGCATCTCTATGCAATCTTTATGAAAGCTCTAACGAGAACCAGAAGATGGTTCTTCATGATTGACTCAAGGGAATTTGCATCCTCCAAGATGAGTCGGTTACTTCTTTCGTTGGCTGATACACCCAGATTAGAGATGAGCTTGGAGATGTTGGAGAGGTGGTGGACCTAGATTCTATGGTGAGGACAACCTTAAATAGATTCACCAAACCATGGGGTCCTTTTGTTCGTGGAATTGTTGCCAGGGAGGTCATGCCCACTTGGGAGAGGATGTGGGATGAGTTCGTTCAAGAGAAGACTAGACTTGTAGCAAAGGCTTCTTGACAACAACAGACAGTGCAGGGTGATGAGAATCTTTCTCTTTGAACAAAGGGAAAGAAGAAGACCGGTCGGGGAGGTCGGAAGGGTCCCATGTTTGGGTCCCCACCACATAGAGGAGAGAGTATTAGTCGGTCAAAGAGAGACATGAGCACATTGATATTATTTTCTTGTAGGGATATGGGTTACTATGCATGACATTATCCCAAGAAGAAGAAGAAGTTGTAGGATGTTTCAACAATGACAACAGAGGAGCTTGAGTTCGATGAATAGTTTGCGAGAGAGTGTGCATTCGTGACTATTTTTTCTGATGTTACACCATCTAGAATTAGGTGGGGAAAAAGCGTTGAGGAGGACCTACTGAATCATAGTAGTGATTCAGAGGGAGCTTAGACTCAATTTTCATAGTCATCATCATTAGGGGTGACTAGTCCATTCGAGACAACTTTAGTTTTAATGTTGCCAAGACAGAGGGTTGGTGCAGGGGATTCAGAGCATCATAGATTGATGAGGAGGAGTGGAAGGGAACCATGAAGGATTGAGCCTCACTTGGCTATGGAGACATGAAGATGATATTTTGGTTCCACTTCAGGTGGAAGCTACTTGGCGAGAGGCCAAGTTGAGGATCTTGGTGAGATGTCGAGATCCAAGTGCTCTTGGTGAGATACCAAGAGGGGGAGACACTTGGTGAGGTGCCAAGAGAGTGAGTCTTACTGAGATTCCAAGAGTAGTGACTTTTGAAGAGATGCTAGGAGGTATAAATCCTTGGTGAGAGACCAAGGTGGAGATATTTGGTTTGATACCAAGATCTAGGTGATCTTGGATAGGTGGGGAGACACTTCCATCTATGGATTATGTTGATTGAGATGATCTATGTCAGACCACTTTCAATGATAATGGTACATCCATACTCATCGAGTATATGCTAGTAGGAAACCATGTCCACTGTAGGGATGAGATTGGGGGTGAAGGGCACTTTCCTCGGTAACAGGGAGTGTTGAGATTCAGGTACCTTGAAAAGTGGTCCCCTTGTGTTTGTGAGATTCTAAACACATGTGGGAAGTACTGTGTACCTTGTACCATGTAGTTTATGTCCAATTTCACTTTGAATTAGGATATTTAAGTCAAAAGTGAAATTTGGTCATTATAGCCTAAACTTACAATTAATTCACTCTGTGGGTGAATTGAGGGACATAAAGTGAAACTATGGAAGCTTAAGTAAAGTGCGTTTTGATTTGATATTTACTTGATATGATATCAAACATTGACTTGAGATGATATGAGATGATCTCACCCACCCATTTATTAAGTTTTTTCATGCATCCTTAAGGAGGGCGCCTAGGGAAAAGGAGATCTCAATTGTTCACTTGTTCACCTTGAGAGTTTGGTGAGGAGTAGAGAGGTCAAAATTCATATGAGAGCTCAAAAATATAGGGTGTACATGTTCATAGAGGGTGCAAGGTAGGTTTGAGTCTCAATTATTTGTGGTGAGTGTGTTTGCTAGGAGGAGGGCGCACTTGAGGAGGAGGGTGCATGTCTACCTAGTGGCATTTTTTGTGGAGATTCCTTGTTTATGATTTGTGGGTTGTGGAGAGGGAAAGCAAAGGGAATTTTCCATGCAAGGAATATTCAATCAACAAAGAGATAGAGCAAGGGCACAAGTATCTTCAGGCATAGTGAAGGAGGGATGGGGTGCACATCCAAAGGAACCATTGTAGAGCTTGTGTTGATCTTGCAAAGTATCAAGCTCCTTTGTATTTATATTCCTTGTTGTATTACATGCTTGAAGCACACTATATATACACATTCATCTCAAATTGGTTTTCCCGGGGGGTTTATCAAGGGTCAAATTGGTATTACAGTTGAAACCAATAGATCTCAGGTTCCTCAGCACATTTTGGTCAAGTCTCTGGTCATTGTTGAACACCAAGCTCACTAAATCCACTACCTTCCACCCTCAAAATGATGGCTAAATAAAGGTCGTCAATTGGATGATTGTACACATCCTACCCATGTATAACTCTAAGAATCTGTGTACATGGGATGAGAGTCTTCCCTATGTTCAGTACAACTACAACATGGATATCCATAGCTCCACCGACCATAGCCCCTTTCAGGTCAGAATGGGATTCCAACCCATGGGTCCCATTGATGCTGCACTACTTCTTGCAACCACACATACATATTCTTCCTATGTTTATTCTGAGGCTGAAAAATCCACTAGATTCATTGAGAGGATTCAGCACATCCACCAACAGGTCCATGATAGTTTGCAGAAATCCAATGCTAAGTACAAGTAGCACCATGATCAACACCGGGTACCACACACATTTTAGGTGGGAGACAAGGTCTGGTTACATTTGCATAAATAATTCCTTATCGGGTCCCATTGGAAGGTCTATCCACTTTGATATTTCCTTATACTATCACCAAGGTTGTGGGGGACAATTATTTTGAGCTCAACACTCCCCCCTTGGCTTTCACCCAGTGTACAATGTGGACCTCATTCGGCCATATTTTCCACCATTATTGGACACCTCAGAGATCCCAAAACAATTGAAACCAATAGAGATCAACTCTAACTGCACAAAAAATACATCCACTAATTAGATAATGGACACACAGGTCAAGGGAACTCACTAGTAGAGGATCTCGCTTTATTGGGTTATCAAGGTAGGGAAACTCCTGCACTAAGGAAAGTGGGTCACCTGGAGTCAAATTCAGTAGAAATTTCTTCACCTAATGGGGGTACTCAATGCAATGGAGACCATTTCTTCTTCAGGGGGTGGGATTGATCTAGGTGGACATTGGTGGCCACCCACCTATTCCAACTGGCCCCTATTGACATTTTTTAGGTCAACACATTCTTCTATAACTATTTGTAATTGTGGGTTCTACACTTCTGAGGATGTTTGAAGCCCTAAATAACTTCCAGGTGTAGATTGGTTTCCTCCCACCTAATCCAACTGGCTTATGTTGGAAGTTTTCATGTTAGTTCATATTTCTATACTTCCAGGGTCGTTTTGGGGTCCAAAACAATTTTTTTTTGGATTTCCACAATCAAATTATAGACAAAGTCATATTTTGATGGAACAATGTGTATTTCTCAAAAATACCTTTCCAATGGGCTATCATGCACCTAAAATGAAGGTCGTACGCAAAAGTTATGACCCTGGGAAGTTGAGGTACCAACTTACCCATCGGGGCCCACATAATTTTTGGCACTTTATCTCATAGGGTTAGGTTTTTGGATGTATATGGTTTTGGCGTTCATGAGTAATGTTAAAAAATACTTTGGAGATTCATTGTAATTTTTTTGCCCAGATAGATGCACATAGCAGCCACATCTCTTCTCAGAGATAACTACCACCATTCGAGCAAGTTATTTTCGGTTCTGCAGTTTTACAGTTTCAACCTATTTTATTTATTCAATAGAAGCTATTGCTCATTGGATATTATTTATTGTTCTCTATATCTCTGTGTTATTTTATTCAGTCTTTTATTCATTTAGTTCCACTAATAAATCCAGATCAATTTCCAACTTATTTGGGAGATGGTCGAGCTTCCTCATTTGCATTCAGTTGTGTGGGAATTTTTGTAAAGGTAGAACAAATGTTCCAAAAATGTTATAATTAGTATCTTATTTTAGTTTATTATTACAAAGTAAAAGTTATTCTCTAATGTATGAAACATTCCTAAGTTGTAACATCATTACAATAAATAATCACATAATTACATCTTTGATATGAATAAAGCATCATTTTTATACTTAACTTGTGGTCAAGAAATGGTCATTTATAGGACTCATAAACCATTTTAAAGGACATGATCACATTCCTCTCATTCTTCATTCGGAGGATTTATTCCATTCATGTTTATTCTGTAATTTGGAATGGACCCATATGTTAATAGCATTGGTGTTTGTTCATATGGATCATAAGAGTACTGCGTGCATAGCTTAACTATATTGATTTCTTTGAGTATGTAGGTTTCCACAGTGACTAGTTTAAACATAACAAAAATAAATGTTTTGAGTGGGCACTCCAGCCATCATCAGGCACACTTGAAGTTTTTCATGTTTCGAGGTGACTGTTGACTTTTGAATTTAAAGAAAAACATTGAAAGGTGTCCATTGAGGTTAGGAACTAGGAAACATAGTCGTTGAGCTCAATTATTAAAAAATAAAAAATAGTAAATTACCTTGATGTCATCATCTAACATTATTTTGTTAATTTTACAAATCCCAATATATCTTAAAATATATTGTGTGCACACTATCATCACATAGTCTTATGGATAAAATCCCATGGGTGGATAATAAGATCTCCCTAGGGTCTGCCTATTGATATTAGAAGGATATTGGGATAGACTTATATGGATTTCTTTTAGAATCAAGAAATTTGATTCGCAATTAAACTAAGAAATGGTGGAATGGAATACCTTTTTCTTGAAGTTGTTTTTTCATATGTCTTGGCTACTACAGTCCCAAAGTTCCATATCCACCTCCTACAACCTGCTTCCTACACAAAAGAGAAAAGAAATGCCTTCCTAATTATCTACTTAGCATTAGAATCATAGATCTATCTTGGATCTAACATGATCTATGATAAATTAAATCAAATATGAACATTCATGCATGAAATACAAACATTCATTGGGGGAATTCAATTATATATTAATTCAAATGACAAAAGTACATCAATACAATTACCTCTTAGTGTAGATGCACTCCTCCTTTCTCCTCCTCATATCTTCAACCAAGATAAGAAACCTGACTGCAACTAATGTAAATGGAGAATCACCTATGAATTTTAGCAACATGTATATGTAAATGATTCTTCCTCCTCGTGCTCAAGATTTTCCTTATTTATATAGATTCTTGGAAGAGGCTCGGAAGAGATTCAATATATTCTAGATACCAATGGAGACTCGAAAATTTTTAGTTCCAAGGCTCAAGACACGATGAATCAACTCATCGCTTGCTTGAATCTTTGAATGATCCAGATTATTTTCGGTACGAAATGAGAGCGGAGATATAATAAAGAAATGCATAGAGATATTGCAGATATTCAATAATATAACAGAAATGTATCATATATGCAACCATAAACATAGATATACAGTAATACGCGATTTATATTAATCAAAGAAATGCATAGAGACTGTAAAAATACAGAGTGAAAGACTCACTAGAATGGTGGCAACTTATCTCTGAGAAGAGATGTAATGGCTACTCGCATTTGCAAGAAGATGATTACAATGAGGCTCTGGATACATTTTTACAATAAACAAGAATTCCAAAAGTCCTAGACATCCAAAAACCTAACCCTAGGAGATGAAGTGCCAAAAGTCATGTGGGCCCTATTTGGGTAAGTTAGTACATCAACTTTTCGGGGTCGTAACTTTTGCATACGATCTCCGTTTTAGGCGTATGATAGCTCCTTTGAAAGGTATCATCGAGGAGATTCATTTTGGGGGATAAATATTAATTTGGATATCATTGAGAACCTTGATATCGAAAAACCTTTATTTAGGCCCTCAAAATGGCCCCGGAAGTTAAAACCTGCTAAAAGTAGTAAATTGCCAAAATTGCTAGAAAACTGTTTTGAGTGAGTCAGAAAAGGTGGGTGGACACCGATATCTACCTGGATCAATACTCCCTCCTTAGGAAGCAATGGTCTCCATTGCATTGAGTTACTGGGGGAGAGGGAAAAGCGTTTGTTGGATCTGCATCTGGGTGAGCTACTTGTATTGTTGGAGACGTGGCACTGCTTAGTTTGTGGAAGTATATCATGAACCTTTTGAAGTTGAGGTTGTTCAACAAGTCGCGCTACATGAGAGGAAGGTGTGAAGAAAAAAATCTTTATGTTTTTCTGCAACCTTGTCAACCTGCTTCTGTTGGATAGAAGGTGCAGGGGGCGAGACTGTAGTGGTTGCAGTGTCCTTCTGTTCGTCTTTTGAACAGATTATGAAGAAGCTAAATTTTGAAGTATGAGATACTACCTTGCAACACTTTTTAGGTGGAACGATAGTTGGAACTACCTCTGGTATTCTGTAGAGATGACCCCCCAAAGTAACAATGACACTACAGGGTCGAGACTCATAAACAACATGGAACTGCCACATATATGGTTGGCCCAAGAGAAAATCACATAATACCTCGTCCTTGAAGGGTTGGATGCCATATGACAATCGACATTGCTGGCTAACACGAAGATCTCATCCTTGGTGAAGCCACTCAATGTTGTATTTCTTCGGGTGTGGTGTTGTTGACAATCCCAACTGTTTGACAACCTCTGCTGAGATGAGGTTCTTCTATCTTCTGCTATCAACAATAAAATGCAGTGAGGTCCCCTTCACCCACATCTGTGAATGAAAAATGCACTCCCCCTCTTCAAGATCTGTTGGTTCTTTTGGTTGAATTGATGCGGTTGCGACAATAGCAGTGGGGTTTGCATCAATGATCTGTCCTTTACTAGTGTTTTCAGAATCGGATACTGAATCAAGGTTCGGCTCCTTGTCTTTGATATCGGCCACCCATGAATGTTTTGAGCGACATTCATCGGTGTTGTGACAGGGGATTTTTTGGAAATCACACCATTTTATGGTGTCCTTCTTTGTCTTCCCGTGACCCTTCTTTTCCTATGTCTTGGACTGGTTTTTGGGAGACTGTTTATTAGGGATATCTTTGTCATACTTTGGTTGTTGTGGATTTATAGATCCGAAATCCTATTTGTTCTGGTGCTTAAATTTCTACTTGATTTTAACAACATATCGATAAGAAGCACCGAGTGATGAGATGTCCAGAAAATCCATTTCAGTGTGGATGTATCTGTGTAGAGCCCCACGGTATTTCAGAACCAAATTTTGCTCGGAGTCTTTGATACCCAACTTGGTGCACAAGGTATGGAAGGTATTGGTGAAATTCATAACTTCTTGGCCCCTCTCTTGCCACAGTTTGGTCCATCTCATGTACTGGTCCTCATAGTTTCCAACAGGGTAATGTTGTTCCTTTACCGCATCCACAAAAAAATGCCAAGTGGGATCGGGCCCATATATTTCAGGATCCTCTATGGAACTATGATCCCAATAAGTTTCCCACCAATGTTTGAAATGGGGGAGAGCCTTAAGGACTGCGAAGGTGATCTTTTCTTTGTCGGAATATTTCTGAACAGAGAAATAACCTTCTAGTAGATTTAACCATTTGTCTAGGTCTTTTTCATCTATCTGTCCTTCAAATACAAGAATATCAAAATTAACTTGTACCTTGAAAGACGAGGTGCCTCCAAAGTGGCCACTTGATGAAGATGGCCTGTTTCTATCGACAGGTGTTGAAGGATGTGGGAAAAATTCTCCATCATTTCGTCCCTTTGTCAAATGAGAGCTTGCGCAAGCAGTAGACTGATAGGATCGTCTGCTCCATCATTTTTCTTTTGTTCCGCCATTGAGGGTTTCCTGGGTGTGCGAGAGCAGTTGTCCTCAAGAGAGACAAGATTGAGACCCAACTTTCTATACTCGGACTTCGTCGGGGACATGCACTGAAAACAATCAAGAGTAGACTGCTCTGATACCACTGATTTAGATTATTTTCGGCACGAAATGAGAGTGGAGATATAATAAAGAAATGCACAGAGATATTGAAAATATTCAATAGTATAATATAAATGTATGAGAGATGAAACCATAAAAATAGATATACAATAATAAATGATTTCTATTAATCAAAGAAATGTATAGATACTGTAAAAATACAAAGCGAAAGACTCGCTAGAATGGTGGTAGCTTATCTCTGAGAAGAGATGTGACAGCTACTCGCATTCGCAAGAAGATGATTACAATGAGGCTCTACGGGCCTTTTTACAATAAACAAGAATGCCAAAATTCCTAGACATCCAAAAACCTAACCCTAGGAGATGAAGCGTCAAAAGACATGTGGGCCCCGTTTGGGTAAGTTAGTACATCAACTTCCCGGGGTCGTAGCTTTTGCATACGATCTCCATTTTAGGCGTATGATAGCTTGTTGGAAAGGTATCATCGAGGAGATACATTTTAGGGGCTTAGTATGCCTTTGTATATCATTGAGAACCTCAATATTGAAAAACCTTCAACTAGGCCCTCAAAATGGCCCCAGAAGTTAAAACTTGCTAAAAATAGTAAATTGCCAAAATTGCTAGAAAATTGTTTTGAGCCAGTCGAAAAAGGTGGGTGGCCACCAATATCCACTTGGATCAATCCTCCCTCCTTAGGAAGCAATGTCCTCCATTGTGTTGATTTACCATGAGAGAGGGAAAAGTGTTTGTTGGATCTGCATCTGGGTGAGCTGCTTGTATTGCTGGAGACGTCGCACTGCTTACTTTGTGGAAATATGTCATGAACCTATTGAAGTTGAGGTTGTTCAGCAAGTCGAGCTACATGAGAGTAAGGTGTGAATAAGGAATCATTTTTCTTTGCTACAACCTTGTTGACCTACTTCTGTTGGATAGAAGGTGCAAGGGGCAAGATTGTAGTGGTTGCAGTGTCCTTCTGTTCGCCTTTTGAAAAGATTGTGAAGAAGTTGAATTTTGCAGTATGAGATACTACCTTCGACACTTTTTAGGTGGAACGATAGTTGGAAATACCTCTGGTATTCTGTAGAGATGACCCCCCAAAGTAACAATGGCACTACAGGATTGAGACTCATAAATAGCATGGTGCTTCCACATGTATGGCTGGCCCAAGAGAACATCACATAATACCTTGTCCTTGAAGGGATGGATGCCATATGACAATTGATATTTCTCGCTGACATGAAGATATTGTCCTTGGGGAAGTCACCCAATGTTGTATGGCTGTGGGTGTGGTGTTGTTGACAATCCCAATTGTTTGACAACCTCTACTGAGAGGAGGTTCTTATGGCTTCCTCTATCAACCATAAAATGCAGAGGGGTCCCCTTCACCCACATCTGTGAATGAAAAAGGCACTTCCCCTCTTCGGGATCTATTAGTTCTTATGGTTGAATTGATGCGATTGCAACAATGGCAGTGGGGTCTGTGTCAATGATCTGTCCTTTACTAGTGTTTTCAGAATCATATTCTGAATTAGGGTTCGGCTCCTTATCTTTGATCTCGGCCACCAATGACTGTTTTGAGGGAAATTCATCCATGTTTTTCCATGGGATTTTGTGGAAATAACACCATTTTCCGGTGTCCTTCTTTGTCTTCCTGTGACCCTTCTTTTGCTATGTCTTGGACTAGTTTTTGAGAGACTATTTGTTAGGGTTGTCTTTTTCATACTTTGGTTGTTGTGGATTTATAGACCCGAAATCCCGTTTGTTCTAGTGCTTAAATTTCTGCTCGATTTTAACGACATATCGATAAGCAACACCAAGTGATGAGATGTCCAGAAATTCCATTTCAGTCTAGATGTATCTCTATAGAGCCCCACGGTATTTCAGAACCAAATGTTTCTCAGAGGCTTTGATACCCAACTTGGTGCACAATGTATGGAAGGTATTCGTGAACTTTGGAACTGCTTGGCCCCTCTCTTGCCGCAGTGTGGTCCATATCATGTACTGGTCCTCATAGTTTCCAACAGGGTAATACTGTTCTTTTACCGCATCCACAAACAAATCCCAAGTGGGAACGACCCCATATATTTCAGACTCCTCTATGGAACTCTTCTCCCAATAAGTTTCCCACCAATGTTTGACATGGGGGAGAGATTTATGGAGTGTGAAGGTGATATTTTCTTTATTAGAAAATTTGTGAACAGAGAAATAACCTTTTAGCAGATTTAACCATTTGTCTAGGGCTTCTGCATCTATATTTCCTTCAAATACAGGAATATCAAAATTAACTTGTACCTTGAAATACGAGGTGCCTCCAAAGTGGCCACTTGATGAAGATGCGCATGTTTCTATAGGAAGGTGTTGAAGGATGTGGGAAAAATTCTCCATCATTTCGTTCCTCTGTCACATGAGAGCTTGCTCAAGCAACAAACTGATAGGATCGTCTGCTCCATCATTTTTCTTTTCTTCCGTCAATAAGGGTTTCTTGGGTGTGTGAGAGTGGTTTTCCTCAAGAGAGACAAGCTCGAGACCCAACTTGCTATACTCGGACCTCGTCAGGGACATGCATTGAAAATGATCAAGAGCAGCCTGCTCTGATACCGCCGATTCAGATTATTTTCGTCACAAAATGAGAGCAGAGATATAATAAAGAAATGCATAGAGATATTGCAGATATTCAATAATATAACATAAATGTATCAGAGATGCAACCATAAACATATATATACAGTAATACATAATTTCTATTAATCAAATAAATGTACAGAGATTGTAAAAATACAGAGTGAAAGACTCGCTAGAATGGTGGCAGCTTATCTCTGAGAAGAGATGTGACAGCTACTCGCATTCGCAAAAAGATGATTACAATGAGGCTTTAGAGGCATTTTTACAATAAACAGGAATTCCAAAAGTCCTATACATCCAAAAATCTAACCCTAAGAGATGAAGCGCCAAAAGTCATGTGGGCCCCATTTGGGTAAGTTAGTACATCAACTTCCCGGGGTCATAACTTTTGCATACGATCTTCGTTTTAGGCGTATGATAGCTAGTTGGAAAGGTATCATAGAGGAGATTCATTTTAGGGTATCAATATGAATTTGGTTATAATTGAGAACCTATATATCAAAAAACCTTAATTTAGGCCCTTAAAATTGCCGTGGAAGTTAAAACCTACTAAAAATAGTAAATTGCCAATATTGCCAGAAAATTGTTTTGAGCCAGTCGGAAAAGGTGGGTGGCCACCGTTATCCACATGGATCAATCCTCTCTCCTTAGGATGCAATGGTATCCATTGCGTTGAGTTACCAGGGGAGAGGGAAAAGTGTTTGTTGGATCTACCTCTGGGTGAGCTGCTTGTATTGCTGGAGACATTGCGCTGCTTACTTTGTGGAAGTCTTTCATGAACCTGTTGAAGTTAGGGTTGTTAAAAAAGTCGAGATACATGAGAGGAATGTGTGAAGAAGGAATATTTTCACTTTGATGCAACCTTGTCGACCTGCTTCTGTTGGATAGAAGGTGCAGGGGGCGAGACTGTAGTGGTTGAAGTGTCCTTATGTTTTCCTTTTCAACAGATTGCGAAGAAGATGAATTTTGCAGTATGAGATACTACCTTGCAACACATTTTAGGTGGAACAATAGTTGGAACTACCTCTGGTATTCTGTAGAGATGACCCCCCAAAGTAACAATGACACTACAGGGTCGAGACTCATAAACAACATGGTTTTTCCACATATATGGCTGGCCCAAGAGAACATCACATAATACCTTGTCCTTGAAGGGATGGATGACATATGAAAATCGACATTGATGGCTAACACGAAGATCTCATCCTTGGCTAAGCCACCCGATGTTGTATGGATGCGGGTGTTGTGTTGTCAACAATCCCAACTGTTTGATGACCTCTGTTGAGATGAGGTTCTTTTGGCTTCTGCTATCAAAAATAAAATGCAGCAGGGTCCCCTTCACCCACATATGTGAATGAAAAAGGCGCTCCCCCTCTTCACGATCTGTTGGTTATTCTGGTTGAATTGATACGGTTGCGAAAATAGCAGTGGGGTCTGCGTCAATGATATGTCCTTTACTAGTGTTTTTAGAATCAGATTCTGAATCAGGGTTCGACTCCTTGTCTTTGATCTCAGCCACCAATGACTATTTTGAGTGACATTCATCGGTGTTGTGCCAGGGGATTTTGTGGAAATCACACCATTTTTCGATGTCCTTCTTTGTCTTCCCGTGACCCTTCTTTTCCTGTGTCTTGGACTGGTTTTCGGGAGACTGTTTGTTAGGGATGTCTTTGTCATACTTTGATTGTTTTGGATTTACATATACAAAATCTTGTTTGTTTTGGTGCTTAAATTTCTTCTCAATTTTAACAACATATCGATAAGAAGGATCGAGTGATGAGTTGTCCAGAAAATCCATTTCAGTCTGGATGTATCTATGTAGAGCCTCACGGTATTTCAGAACAAAATGTCGGTCTGATTCTTTGATACCCAGCTTGGTGCGCAAGGTATGGAAAGTATTGGTGAACTCTGGAATTGATTTCCCCCTCTCTTACCATAGTGTGGTCTATCTCATGTACTGGTCCTCATAGTTTCCAATAGGTTAATATTGTTCCTTTACCGCATCCATAAAAAAATCCCAAGTGGGATCGACCCCATATATTTAAAAATCCTCTGTGAAACTATACTCCCAATAAGTTTCCCACCAATGTTTGACATGGGGGAGAGCTTTAATGAGTGCGAAGGTGATCTTTTATTTGTTAGAAAATTTGTGAACAGAGAAATAACCTTCTAGCATATTTAACCATTTGTTTAGGGCTTCTACATCTATTTGTCCTTCAAATACAGGAATATAAAAATTAACTTGTACCTTTAAAGGTGAGGTGCCTCCAAAGTGGCCACTTGATGAAGATGTGCCTGTTGCTATGGACAGGCATTGAAGGATGTGGGAAAAATTCTTCATCATTTCGTCCCGCTGTCGCGTGAGATCTTTCTCAAGCAACAGATTGATAGGATCGTCTACTCTGTCATTTTTATTTTCTTCCTCCATTGAGGGTTTCTTGAGTGTGAGAGAGAGGTTGTCCTCAAGAGATACAATCTAGAGACCCAATTTGTTATACTCGAACCTCGGTGGGGACATGCACTGAAAACGATCAAGAGCAGCCTGCTCTAATACCACTGATCTAGATTATTTTTGGCACAAAATGAGAGTGGAGATATAATAAAGAAATGCATAGAGATATTGTAGATATTCAATAATATAACAAAAATGTATCATAGATGCAACCATAAACATAGATATACAGTAATACACGATTTATATTAATCAAAGAAATGTACCTAGACTGTAAAAATACAGAGTGAAAGACTTGCTAGAATGGTGGCAACTTATCTCTGAGAAGAGATGTGACGGATAATCGCATTCGCAAGAAGATGATTAGAATGAGGCTCTGGAGGCATTTTTACAATAAACAGGAATTCCAAAATTCCTAGACATCCAAAAACCTAACCTTAGGATATGAAGCGCCAAAATTCATGTTGGTCATGTTTGGGTAAGTTAGTACATCAACTTCCCGAGGTCGTAACATTTGCATACGATCTCCGTTTTAGGTGTATGATAGATTGTTGGAAAGGTATCATCAAGGAGATTCATTTTTGTGGCTCAATATTCCTTCATATATCATTAATAACCTCTATCTCAAAAAACCTTCATTTAGGCCCTCAAAATGGTCCCGGAAGTTAAAACCTGCTAAAAATAGTAAATTGTCAAAATTGCCAGAAAACTATTTTGAGCGAGTTGGAAAAGGTGGGTGGAAAAAAATATCCACCTAGATCAATCCTCCATCCTTAGGAGGCAATGGTCTCCATTGCGTGCAGTTACCAGGGAAAAGCGTTTGTTGGATCTGCATCTAGGTGAGCTGCTTGTATTGTTGGAGATGTCGCGCTGCTTAGTTTGTGGAAGTCTGTCATGAACCTGTTGAAGTTGAGGATGTTCAACAAGTCGAGTTACATGAGAGGAAGGTGTGAAGAAGGAATATTTGTGCTTTGTTGCAACCTTGTTGACCTACTTCTATTGGATAGAAGGTGTAGGGGGGGAAACTGTAGTGGTTGCAGTGTCCTTATGTTCGCCTTTTGAACAGATTGTGAAGAAGATGAATTTTGTAGTATGAGATACTACCTTGTGACACTTTTTAGGTGGAACAATAGTTAGAACTACCTCTAGTATTATGTAGAGATGACCCCCCAAAGTAACAATGACACTACAGGGTTAAGACTCATAAACAACATGGCGCTTCCAAATATATGGCTGGCCCAAGAGAACATCACATAATACCTTGTCCTTGAAGAGATGGATGTCATATGACAATTGATATTGCTGGCTGAAACGAAGATCTCATCCTTGGCGAAGCCACTCGATGTTGTATGGTTGCGGGTGTGGTGTTGTTGACAATCCCAACTATTTGACGATCTCTACTGAGATGAGGTTCTTCTGGATTCTGTTATAATCAATAAAATGCAGTGGGGTCCCCTTCACCCACATCTGTGAATGCAAAAGGTGCTCCCCCTCTTTGGGATCTATTCGTTCTTCTGGTTGAATTGATGCAGTTGCAAGAATAACAATGGGGTCTGCGTCAATGATCTGTCCTTTACCAATGTTTTCAAAATCAGATTCTGAATCAAGGTTCGGCTCCTTTTCTTTGATCTCGACCACCAATGACTATTTTGAGTGACATTCATCGGTGTTGTGCCAGGGGCTTTTGTGGAAATTGCACCATTTTCCGATGTCCGTCTTTGTCTTCCTGTGACCCTTCTTTTCCTGTTTCTTGGAGTGGTTTTCGGGAGACTGGTTGTTAGGTATATCTTTGTCATACTTTGGTTGTTGTGGATTTACAGATCCAAAATCCTGTTTGTTCTAGTGCTTAAATTTCTTCTCGATTTTAACGACATATCGATAAGCAACACTGAGTGATGAGATGTCTAGAAAATCCATTTCAGTCTGGATGTATCTGTGTAGAGCCCCATGGTATTTCATAACCAAATTTCACTCAGAGTCTTTGATACCCATCTTGGTGCGCAAGGTATGGAAGGTATTGGTGAACTCCAGAACTGCTTGGTCCCTCTCTTGCCACAGTGTAGTCCATCTCATGTACTGGTCCTCATAGTTTCCAACAGGGTAATACTGTTCCTTTACCGCATCCACAAAAACTTCCCAAGTGGGATGGACCCCATATATTTCAGACTCCTCTGTGGAAATCTACTCCCAATAAGTTTCCCACCAATGTTTGACATGGGGTAGAGCTTTAAGAAGTGTCAAGGTGATCTTTTATTTGTCAGAAAACTTGTGAACAAAGAAATAACCTTCTAGCAGATTTAACCATTTGTCTAGGGCTTTTGCATCTATATGTCCTTCAAATACAGGAATATCAAAATTAACTTGTAGCTTGAAAGGTGATGTGCCTCCAAAGTGGCCGCTTGATGAATATGCATTTTTTGCTATTGGCAGGCATTGAAGGATGTGGGAAAAATTCTCCATCATTTCGTCGCTCTGTCGCGTGAGAGCTTGCTCAAACAACAGACTGATAGGATCGTCTGCTCGGACATTTTTCCTTTATTCTACCATTGAGGGTTTCTTGGGTGTGAGAGAGTGGTTTTCCTCAAGAGAGACAAGATTGAGACTCAAATTGCTATACTCGGACCTCGTTGGGGACATGCATTGAAAACGATCAAGAGCAGCCTGCTTTGATACCACTGATCCAAATTATTTTCGGCATGAAATGAGAGCGGACATATAATAAAGAAATGCACAAAGATATTGTAGATATTCAATAATATAACATAAATGTATCATATATGAAACCATATACATAGATATACAGTAATACATGATTTCTATTAATCAAAGAAATGTACATAGACGGTAAAAATATATATTGAAAGACTCGCTAGAATGGTGGCATCTTATCTCTGAGAAGAGATGTGACGGTTACTTGCATTCTCAAGAAGATGATTACAATGAGGCTCTAGAGGCCTTTTTACAATAAACAGGAATTCCAAAATTCCTAGAGATCCAAAAACCTAACCCTAAGAGATGAAGCGCCAAAAGTCATGTGGGCCCCGTTTGGGTAAGTTAGTACATCAACTTCTCGGGGTCGTAACTTTTGCATACGATCTCTGTTTTAGGAGTATGATATATCGTTGGAAAGATGTCATTGAAAAGATTCATTTTGGAGATAAATAATTCCTTCACCTATCATTGATAACCTAGATCTTGAAAAACCTTCATTTAGTCCATAAAAATGGCCCTGGAAGTTAAAACCTGCTAAAAATAGTAAATTGCCAAAATTGCCAGAAAACTGTTTTGGGCCAGTTGGAAAAGGGGGGTGGCCACCGATATTCACATGAATCATTGAAACTCCATGAATATATAATATTATAAAGGGTGTCACTTTTTGTGAACTGATGACAAGTGACATGTCGTGGGTTGTACCATAAATCACTAGTGACACCCCTAAAAAATTGTTTGAATCTTGATCTAGAGTTGTGTCTTGGCTTATATCTTATGGTGTGTTCTTATCTGACCTTGTATGGTGGAAATTAAGGATATAAAAAATAACCCCTAATATGTGAGGCCAGGAAAGGAATGGATGGTTAAAACACATTGTAATATAATAGTATCCATGTGAGGCAACCTAAGGAGAGAGAAAAGAGGTCTGGAGGTCAAATAGTACCTGCAATTAGACACCAAGGATAAAAACATATATAGACCATCCCCAATGTATACATACTCAACATTTGAAGAGTATCAAAGCATGGTCATGAAACAATACACTACAGATCCATGACATGAAATGAAATACCATGGCCATGAAATAGTACATGACGGATCCATTTCATTAATAAGATCATAGCCATGAGAAAATATAATTTGGATCTATGTCACAACATATACATCAAGAATACAATGAGAACTAAAGATATTTTACCCAAAGTCTTCAAAGTACTCATAGAAAAGTGGTATACTCCATCGCAACTTGGGAGGTGATGTTGTAAAGTAATGATGTGGCCCCAAACCCAAGGTCTTCATCCCAAACCTCGATGGTGTAATTATACAACATGTGAATAGATGAGTTGATGTCAAGCATGGTTGAAACCTTTTGATTACTAGTCATTGATGTATACTGTTAACAGATTCTATGGGACCCATTGATGAAGAAGATGGACCCAAAGGCACCTAGTACAATCTAGCAAATGTCAATATAAGATCTGATTTCAAATACTTGTAGAATCAATCGATCATGAGTCAATGATGTAAACTCAAACTTGATCTTGAGGATGCCTTCCACTAATTATTGCAAGCTCCAAGTTACTAGTTGGTTTCTAGTCTCTCTGCTAGATAATGTGTTGAATTCAATAAGAAGAGATTCGTCAAAAGAAGGCATTAATGTATCCCCCGTCAATTGAAATGAAACATACACTGAGAGATTACATGAAGAGAGATAATCACCGAGTACAACTAGCACAAGGATGCCCGACATGAAAATTCAACAAAACAATAGATGGTCGACTCGGGCTTAAAAGTCCCTTGAACATATAGCAAGAAACAATGGTGATTTGGAAGTAAGACTCAAGTTATAGATGTATATAGTGCAACAATGTGGGAGGCATTGAAACACTCTCTGTTAGAAAACCAGAATCATAGAGAAATAAAATAAAACAAATGTGGAAATAAAACACTTAAGATACACAATACAATAGAGACACAATTATACGTGGTTCACACAATGTGGGCTACATCCATGAGACAAATTTCCACGTCCTTCCTTTATTATTATCCGACAAATGAAGGGATACTACCTAAACACATTCATTGTAACTTCCTCTTCTTTATCTCAAGGTCTCTTCTCTCAAAATACAATATTCACTCTCATACACAGCCATAATACAATTCCCTCATACAGAATGTGTTTTCCCCAAACCCTCAGCATATGAGGGCTATGCATACTTGCATATAAATGAAGAAAATAATCAGGATCCACAACCAACACTCTCCAGATGACTGGAAGAGTAACCAGCTGAAGGAGTATCTGTGACTCATATTACTAGGATGACTTCTAGGAAAGATAAAACCCAACTGTAAGATGATTATTTTTGTAGGTGAATCCCCCTCCGGACAAGTAGATTCCCTCTTGGTATTTAGACTCCTAAGGCCAAGAAAAAAATTGCTTAAAATGGGCATTGACTTCCTTTTAGAACTAATCAACTAATGAATGAAAGAGAAGGAGAAAGATATGTACCTTATAAGCGACGTTTGTCCTTGCAAAGTCCTGGCTGAGCTCTGATCTTGAGTTCCCTGATAGGTCCTTTCAAACAAACAAAGGTACAAAAGACTTCCTACTCTACTAATATTAGCTCAAACATAGATCCATCTACTGTAGAAAAACTCATATGGAACAAGAACAAGTTTGAAAGAAACAGGCCAAGCATTGATTATATTAATGAGAACGAGTAAAAGTACTTACAATCCTTTGAATGAAGGTGCAACATCTTCTTCTAGTTCTCCTTGTCCAATCCCTTTTCTCAATAAATCTCCAATGATTGCTTTCATGACATCTCACTCATGATATCATAGGATTGATGTAATTCTCAATTGTCATTCTCTGTCAATACCACTTATAGGATCATAAGTTTGGTATCAATATCTAGTCTCTCTTCCCTCTTTCACCATGAGAAGGCCTCCTTAT
Organism: Picea engelmannii; assembly: GCA_009831015.1. Classification (NCBI taxonomy): domain Eukaryota; kingdom Viridiplantae; phylum Streptophyta; class Pinopsida; order Pinales; family Pinaceae; genus Picea; species Picea engelmannii. The sequence goes on along the minus strand of ML786832.1, from coordinate 239,911 downwards.
ATAACCTTGGAGGGGTCCTACCATTTGAGAGATATTTTGGATGAGTTGAGGATTCCTCTCCTTCATTTTAGGATCTCCCCTAATATCATTCCTTGACCATCTATTTGAATCCAACTATCTTCAGGAATTGAGGGATTCTTCCCTGATTTTCCTCAACAAACCCAAAAGTTTCTCAGAAAAGGGGTAGAACTCCCCCATAAGGGTACACAGGGTGCTCAAACACTCTCCTAAAGAGTCTTAGGGAGTGCCACCACTCCCTGAAAGTGGGTAGGGGAGCGCTCCTCTCCAAAATTCATTTTTTGAGTGATTTTTTCAATGGTAAAAGGCTTGTACTTCCTGTCAACTGATTTCTCTTCTTCCAAACCACCCTTTCAGGTGTATTAAGTGTCTTTATGATTTTTTTAGAGACATGACATATGAAATACTGAAATATGATGTTTTTGACACTTGCAACACTTATAGTCAAGATGCGACACTTGCAGACAAGATGCGACACTTACAACACTCGTAATGACAACACTTGCGACACTGTCGAAGTGAGTAATTTTGAGGTGTAACCGATTGCCCCTCAAAGTACAAACTTAGAAGACGATGATGAATGAAGAATTTTGTAGACTTTTTTGAGAGAGGGTATGGACGCAGAGAGACCAGAAAAAGCTACACACAACCATCAAACAAATATTATGACATGTTTCAAAACCTAAGGCAGGCATACCTATGCTTGAGTGATAAAGAATTTTTAGGTATGGCCACCATAAAATACACTGCGGATCCATAATTATATTGAAAAAGGGTATAGCCACTGAAGATACACTGTGGATCTATACTCCTATGACCTTAACCAATCGTAGCCACAAATAATACACAGTGGATCTACAAGATGACAAGACATAGCCACGACCAATACAAAGTGGATCTATGTAATAGTATATGTGCCATAGTTCAAAAAGAACTCCTTCGCAACCTAGGAAAAGTACATATAAGAGTGATTACTCAACCCAGGGTCTTCTTACCAATCCCTATGTAGTACGAATATAACCATGTGAATATATGTCATGATGTCGAACATGGCACAAACCATTTGATTATCGGTCAATGATGTAAAACGTTAACAAGCACGAGGGAGATCACCATTGATGTCAATGATTCCCAAGGTACTCTAGTACATTTCGACGAATGTGAATAGATGAGCTGAAGTCGAACATCCGTGGAATCATCTGATCAGAGATCAATGATGTAAACCCACTTTTGGACACGAGGAGGCCTGCCATTAAGGCATCCGGGTCCCAAGGTAATAACAGGTTTCTAAGTCTGGTTCTTGGATAATGTGTTGAAGTCGATAGGAACAGACTTGTCGAGGGAGGGCCTTGATGTATCCCCCATCAACAACACAAAACTGACAAAGAGATGTAATTGGTATATCAAATGAACATAGACTGACATGGGTATTGAAACTGGATATTTTTTATGGCTGGCTCTCGACGCAATACTTCCCTTGAAAATTGAGGCACATCAGTAGAAACGTGACATGGAACAAAAATTGATGATGCAGTGGATGTTGTGATTTTCGTCAGGTGACCCAAAGGAGTAAAGGAAACTCAGAGAATTGGCTCAGTGTAGAGGTTCAACAGATTAAAATTCATGCAAAGACAAAGTTCCATGTTCAAGGGCGACTGTAAAAGTTACTGGTAGTGTTCCCAAAAATTGCTTGTCTTGCTTCTTTCAATTTTTCCCCCATCTAGAAAAACGAGTACCTCTTTTTAATTTAACAAGATCGAGGAGGGTAACACATGTTTGATATGACTCGCCTTTGATAAGTTCCTTCCTTTGTTTAGCGAATTGGAAGAAGCAAGGGTTCGGTCCCATATGGGCCCTTCAATGTATGATTGTTTAACGAGTCGAGAGAAGGTAAACTCAGTGATTTTTCATATTTAGAGAGTCTGAAAAGAACTTAAAGATGACTCCAATGTTGTCATTTTTCATAATATTAGTCTCGTAAGGCCGAAAAAGAGATAAAATACCACTCAAAATACACTCTTTCAAACCTTTTAACGAGTGGGAAAGGAAGCAATATCACTCAACAATATTTTCATGTTTAGAGAGTCTAAAAAGAGCTTAAAGATGACTCCAAAGGGTTCCTTTTTCGTATATCCATGCAAGTTCAAAAAAGTGATAAAAGTTTGCTAGGTTACATTCTCATGCTTTTTCGAGAACGAGAAAGAACAAAGACCAAGCTTGGTATACCCCCAGCATGAAAGCTAGTGGCTTAACTCCATAATGATCATGAAAGGATGGAGACATGCCCTCCAAGATTCAATTCATTCACCAACTTTGAGGTTGTCACCAATTTCTCTACTAGACGGAGAAAAAGGATAAGAATGGATGAAAAGAAGGTTCAAGAGAGGTGACTATTTCATTTTTTAATGAGCTTGACATAGAAAAAGAACTATGCTCAGGGCTCTGGGTTAAATTCCCAGATATCTGTTTCATTTTTTAACGAGATTGCTACATAGAGGAAAACTATGCTCAATGCCTCTATTTCATTTTTTAACGATCTTGATACAGAGAAGAGAAACTATGATTGTAACCTCTGTTTCATTTTTTTAAAGAGCTTTCCACAGAGAGAGAAATCTATGCTCGTGGACACTTCTTGATCATGGCTTCCAAGAGAAAAACACTCTAGAAGGATTCCATGTCAACGGAAAAAACTTGGTCATGGCTTCCAAGAGATCTTCAATGGATGGAATAAAATCACTCTGGAAGGAACACATGTCGAGGGTCTCGTCAGGGGTAAGGAGATTAGGCTCCAATAACTCTACCGAAGAAATCACCATGTCAACTACCGGATCCAAATCGTCTAAAGTTGAAGTCATGGGAAATAATGCCACATAATTGACATGTGGTGGGGGTGATACTGTCGTCATATAAGAACCATTCAGGGAGGTAATCCAGTCAGGACTGATGAATGAAAGTTGATTAATAGTCACAATTCTTCCACCACTTGGGTTTCATTCTCCAAGGGGAGAATGGGGTCGACGGGTGGAAACAAATCGACCTCTTTGGTGTCACTCTCTAACGGGAGAGTGGGATCAACCGAGGATGAAAACAGATTGACTACTTGGGTTACACTCTTTAGATGAAGAGTAGGGTTGATCGATGATGAAACTAGATCAACTACTTGGTTTTGTGGTTCAATCGGTAGGAAACTAGATTGACCACCTAATCAACCGGACTGACCGGGAATGGAATCGGATTGACCAGTCCATTAACTAATGATGGGTTGGGGGAAATCTTATGATAACCTTTTGGAAGTTGAAGTTTTCCAAAAGAGAAGAAGCCTCATCCATGCAAGGACAAAGGAGATAATAATGATCACCTTTGCATAACATACAAGGGAATTTGACAATTGTCTTCTTCTTACCAACCTAAACATCACTAGTTGATAGGGCATCACCAGCATGTCTAGTAGAGGTTGATGAAATGGAGGACCACATTTCTAAGACCTTGGGAATACCAGGGAAATCCCTCAGAAAGTGATCACCCTTACAAAGACTGCAAGGGAATTTGGGTTTCAGATTCTTCATTTTAATCTTGTTGACCTCATCAACACTCCCAGTACTATTAACATTAGTTGGTTGCTTGGATCCAACATTTGATGTTTTTGGAGCCTTGGTCCTTTTCGGGCTCTTATTATTCTTCTCTTTCTGTTTCTTCTTCTTCTGATCAACCTGACTACTTGCTTTAAAGCTTTCACTAGACGAAGAAGGAGAAAGAGAAGGAGACTTAATGGGTGAAGAAGGCTAAAAGTCAACATGAGGTTGATGTGTGGGTGGTGTAATGGCATCTAAAGTATTAGGTGCAGTTTAAGAATTGGGAGGACTCAAGATCATCGGAGTGGGGAATAACCAAAACGGTAATCCGATGGTGAGTCCTGGAAGACTCAGTGTGGCAATGTACGAAGGACCAAAGTTTCCAAATGAAGGAAAGGTATAAGGTTCCCTAGGAGAAGGGGTTCCTCCATTGGTACTCTCAGGATTTGATTCCGTTAACACTGACTCGACCTAAGTTCCACTAAGAAACACAACCAACACACGCTATGAATCTGAGAAGCAAAAAATCAAACAAAACCTTCCCACAATGAAACCACTAGTTAGTGATGAAATCCAATGTTGTGAGATCAAAATAGGAAGAGGCGGGGATAGAGTGGATGGATTAGTTATGTTGGTGACCTTCTTAACGGACTTACACCTTAGTGCAATCTTCCACGCAGTAATTGTGGACTTACCCTCCAAGGATCCTGAGTGAGTTTGACCAACGTCTATTCTAGGTATAGTGAGACTTCCCTTCATCGTCACCTTGTGTAAGACCCTAAATATTATGGCTACTAAGGTTGCCAATTCACAGTCAACCCCTGGGAGGGTACATTCGACAGTCCAATCGGAATGTATGGGAAGGATAACAAGTCCAAAATCAACTCAAGAGGATCCCACACATAATCATGGGTATACCTTCAAGTGAACCCCAAAATACGATTTGACTACCACGAACGGTTGAACCACAGAGGGATAATCATTGTAACTCTCTCGAACGTGACCTCATGCATAACCCCTGTGTGAGAGGGGGATCCCAGAAATCCTATATGACAATTGGATTTTCTCTCCCTATCGCAGTATGCTAAGTTTGTTTGATAGCTTTGGAAAGTTATCCTTTCAACCGATTCCAAATCCCTACACCTTAAACTAATGTAGGTTTTCTAACAAAGATGTAAAAATTATGATAAATTTTAGTTAAGAAATGATTTTATTGGTTGTTGTTTACTTAGAGGTGTATGAGAGTGAAAAATTATGATATTGTGACTCAGTTCCCAAAACATGCATAAGAAATGATAAGCAGTCTTTTCTTTCAATGAATGTCTAATTAAGGGAAGGAGAAGGATTTTCCTTTCACTGTCAAACACCAAGATGAAATGACCTCATGCAATAGTTCTCAATAAGGAATCCAATGCAATTCTAAAATGTTTGTATGTGACTAATAACCAGTAGATGTATGCTAATCGAACTTCAAGAGTTGTGAGATTTAAGCAATCTTGAAGCAAACTTCACATAAACCAAAAGACACCATTGTTGTGATCAAACAAGAAACAGAAAGCCAAAAACGCAAAAGGAAGGAGAAAGAGATTGGACAATATGACTCAAAGATCAAAAAGAAAAGTACAAAATACCTTTGAAACCCCTTACAAAGTTTTCACTCATTCAGAAAAACGAGAAGAAAACGAAAAATTGACTCCAAATCGTGAAGGACAAAGAGTGAAGCAAGGAAAAATGTCAAAAATCCAAGAAAGAGATGAATAATCCTTAGAAATCAAATAATTGGAGGCTAAATAAGGACACACTAAGATAGCACAAACCCTGAGTAGATGAATCAACAAAAAGACTGAGGAAAAACCAATTTTTAAGAAGATTTATGTAGAAAAAGGGGTAGCACTCCCCTAGAAGGGGACCCAGAGAAATCCAACACTCTTTGGAAGACTGTAAGGGAGTTCCAACAACCTAGTTCTAAGGGCATGGGAGCGCTGGCCTCTAAAAACTCAGAATTTTGCCCAGAAATCCAAAAAACTCAGAGAAAATGCAAGAATTTTGAGTGTAAGATGGATCCAAGAGCCAACAATCACATCTAAGGATCATAGACACATAATGGAGAAGGTAAAATTAGTGGGAAAAGGGCCAAAACAAGATCTGGGAATGGAAACAAAAATCAGAGTTCCTCCCCAATGGAGTCACCAATTTCTGTTGTAGCTGAATCCCCCTGCGGACAAATGGATTCCCTCTTGGTCTCTAGACTCCTAAGGCCAAGACAGAAAGTGCTTAACATGGCAACTGGCTTCCTTTTATATCTAATCAAGGTAATGAATGAAATAGAAGGATAAATATATGTACCTTATAAGCAACGTTTGTCCTTACAAAGTCTTGGCTGCACTCCGATCCTAAGCTCCCTGATAGGTCCTTTCAAACAAACAAAGGTACAAAAGACTTCCTAATCTACTGAGATTAGCTCAAACATAGATCCATCTACTACAGACAAACTGATATGGAACAAGCACAAGCTTGAAAGAAACATGCCAAGCATTGATTATATTAATGAGAGTGAGTAAAAGTACTTACAATCCTTTGAATGAAGGTGCAACAACTTCTTCCAACTCTCCTTTTCCAACCCCTTTGCTCAATCAATCTCCACTGATTTCTTTGATGACATCTCACTCATGAGATCATAGGTTTGATGTAATTCTCAATTGTCATTCTCTGTCAATACCACTTATAGGATCATAAGTTTGGTATCAATCTCTAGTCTCTCTTCCCTCTTTCACCATGAGAAGGCCTCCTTATATAACTTTGGAGGGGTCCAACCACTTGAGAGATATTTGGGATGAGTTGAGGATCCCTCTCCTTTAGTTGAGGATCTCCCCTAATATCATGCCTTGACCATCTATTCGAATCCAACTACCTTCAGGAATTGAGGGATTCTTCCCTAATTTACCTCAACAAACCCAAAATTTGCTCAGAAAAGGGGTAGCGCTTCCCCATAAGCGTGCACAGGGAACTCAAACACTCCCCAAAAGAGGCTTAGGGAGTACTATCACTCCCTAACAGTGGGTAGGGGAGCTCTCCTCTCCAAAATTCATTTTTTGAGTGGTTTTTTCAATGGTAAAAGGCTTGTACTTCCTATCAATTGATTTCTCTTCTTCCAAACCACCCTTTGAGGTGTCTTAAATGTATTTATGATGTTGTTATAGGAGTGACATATGAAATATGGAAATATGATTTTTTTGACACTTGCAACACTTATAGTCAAGATGCAACACTTGCGGACAAGATGTGACACTTACAACACTCGTAATGACGACACTTGCGACACTATCGAAGTGAGTAATTTTGAGGTATAACAATTATTCAAATAGGTTCCATGTTGAAAGGGAGACTCGAGTAATGTTTCCATGTCGGAAATATATCAATGGTGAAAAAACCCTTCTCTCTTTTTATTTATTTATTTTTTATTTTTTTTCGGTTTTTGGTGTCTCCTTCATGGTTTAATGAGCTCAAAAGTGATATAAAAGTATGTTTGGTAGTGTCTTTTCTATTTGTTTTTAATGACCCCGAAAAAGGTTTTGAAGTATACTCATGAGAGTATCTTTTTTGTGTCTTCTAATGAGTCCAAAAAATAGGTAAAAGTGTACTTGAAAGTGTCATTTTCAAGTCTTTTAACGAGTTCGAAAAGAGATAAAAGTGTACCTGAAAGTGTATTTTTGTCTTTAAACGAGTTCGAAAAAGAGATAAAAGTGTTCTCATCTAGAGAGAACGAGTGGCATAACAACATGCTCCTATGTTCCAAGTGCTTCAAACTGACCTAAGCAAAATGGTACTGACAAGTGATATCCACTCTTAGCAGTTTTTCTCTCCATAGGATGGTGAATGCAAAACGAGGGCCAAATAATGCAAGAGGCAGATGGACAAAGGCTACTGCAATAATGGTAAGTGGTATCTGGGAAAACAATAGTGCAACCGCAGGGTAAATGACATGAGAAACAAATTAATAAGAGACCATTAAGAAACATTAAAATCAGGAACCCCCTCGAGAAAAGGACGAAATATAGATCAAGAGAGAAAATGAGTCTCAACGTCAAGTCATGGTGGGACTACAAGGGGGTTTCTAGGCCTATGGCAAATCACAACATGGGAACCAAATGGAAATATGAGTGATAAATAGGGTTCCCATGGAGGGTGGAAAACTACCAACCAATCTACGTCATGCAAAAATGGAGTGGATAATGTCACAACTTGATGAGATCGAACATAAGGTAGGTGACAAATGAATGGATGGTTAATAATGCAAATTGTGGATGCAAGGAAAAACATATCCTTATATGATATTTTTAATAACACGTACCTCAAGTTCAGTGGAAGTCACCATTTCTATACAAAAAAAAGTCGTTGTTATCCTGTCAACACATGTAAAGTAGATGTCAAGGTCAATTTTAATTAGAAATGGCATAAAAATGACAATAAGCTCATTAAAAAAATAAATAGATGGAAGCCACTTACTTGGTCTCTATGTGAATTTTTTTTTTCTTATCACCCAAAGTGTTATAAAAGGAAAATCACCATGGTAAAAATCTCATTTGTCATTTGTAAAGAGAGGTGAGTGGAGAGTTTGTGTGGAAAACCATCTTCCAAGTGCAAGCTTCGAGAGCTCATTGTGGGATAATTACTCAATCGATTTGTAATCCATATGAACCAGGTAAGATTTCAAAATCATATCTTTGTTTTCCCTGTCACGGATTTTGTGATTTATTGTGGAATTTTTCATCACAATGGCCTGATATATTCGATAGCCCTAGGTGTCACTGAACACACAAGGGTGTCGAGCAACCTGTCGCTCAATGCCTATGTGACATCCAACAACATGTCATGGTATTCCTTTGTGGTATCATGGGACATGTCATGTGATGCCACGTAGGTGTCACATGACTCCCAAGGTGCACTAAGGGGATGAACATAACATGCCTATGATATTGCGTATTTTGAGTAACGAGGTGATTTTTTGTTTTGGGTGTACATGAGACAACAATCATGATTGAATGAAAGGAAAGGGATCATTATACCGACAATTTTTTTGTCCAAAATTATTCCACACTCTTGTAGCTCTCTATGACTATGGATTGTTGAAGTCTTTTTTCTATCCATTATTGGGTTCACATGATTACTTACTAAACAATCTTGTTTAGTACTAGAATTCAGATGAGGAATGTTTCATAGTAGAGGTAAATATGTTCTACCTTGAGATGGATGAAATTTACTTTTTTATCAGATTGTCATAGAGGGGAGTGCCATGGCGGGTTGATAGTATGCCCAGTGGAGATGAACAGTCCACTATGGACTATATAGAATGGTACTATTGATATAGGTCATGAAAAACAAGTGGAAATATCCCAATCTGGGATATCATCGAGTTTCCCCTCAACACCATTTTGTTCAGTATAACCTGAGCAATGGGGTTGACAACACCGCATATGACAACAAAGGAAAACATGTAGGTGGCACTAATGTGTCTTGAACCCACCATATTTGACTAGTGTGAGGGGGTTCTAGCGAACAAGAAAGTTCAGATATCATGGTGCAAGAATGAGCGTCAAAAGTGTTGAGACTCATAGTAATATTGAGAGGGGGGTGAATCAATATTGTATCAATTTTCACAATTTTATTTTATTTCAATGATTTAATATTATTTTGAAGTGTTTAATTAATCACCAATGCATACAGAAAAAAAAAACAACACAAAAAACACAATACATCAGATTTTTTACATGGAAACCCAATGTGGGAGAAAATAACAAAACATGTTTCTTTGTGTTCTTCTGCAAGCACCAACATACAATTTATAATATTTCATATCGATAGGAACCTACCCATTTAAAATAATTAGGACACCAATCCTCTCAGTTACCAACCTATTAAAAATGACGAGGACACCAATCGTCTCAGTTAAAAACCTGTTACAAATGATGAGGACACCAATCCTCTCATGCACCAACTTGTAGAGTGAAGACACCAACCTCTTGCACCACCTTGCCTCCCTGTATTCAGTTTTCTTTAATGACAAATTCCTTACATATAGATCTTTCAAAAGACTTTTATCTTCAATTCAAAAATGATCTGATATATTTCCAGTTCAGTTCCTTTTAATAGTTACATAAGATTTTCCCTCTCTTCTCATCAACTTCTTATTTGATCAGATAACATCCCTATTTATAATATATTTTCCTGAGTTTGACTAACTATATGTGCATGCATAATAGTTATATTGTGGACATATCTAGACCAGATCAAAGTCCAGTTAGTTATATGTGGATACACTTATGTCTAAATTATGTATGTGGACACATAACTTTTATATTGTGGATATATATTGACAACATCAAAGTCCAGTTAGCTATATGTGGACATTCTTCAGTATAAATTAAGAATATTTCTTGTCCAATTATGGATGGATATTCTTCAACTAAATCAAACAAACCAAATATTCCTTGTTTTATGAGAATGTTCAAGGATAATCATTGATCCTTGTAATGATTAATGAAGGATTGATTTTGTGACCAAATATTCCAATCTTCAACTGATCCCACTCTTCTTCCAGGGAGTGATGATCTTTAGACTATGTCTCTAGAATTTCTAGTTCAGTACCTTATGAACAAGGGATATTTCCAGTCTCTTCGAGTACACTTTGTCCAAGTCCTAGGTGTTAAATTTGGTAGCATCGACAATCATTCTCCAATGAGAGGCCATGTGGGCCACCCTGACGCTAGCCAGGCAGATTTGGAGAATCAACTAGTCTTGTGAGGTATTGACAAAATCCATGGGGTACGTACAACCTTTGCGAGTCAAAGAAAAATTGAGGATGAACAAGATTCTATATAATCTTGTGAGTGTAGCCAAGGAAAAGGAAGAATCCTCATAAGTCTAATTCAAAAGTCAGGGGGAATGTACAACCTCTATGAACCTAGACACAAGCCTTGTAAGGTATTGGAAAAATTCAGGGGGAACATACAACCCTTATGATTCAAACTAAAAGTCAAGGTGAACATACAATCCTTGTAATCATTTTGCAAAAGTCAAGGCATATAGCAAAAGCTAGGTTGAATGTACAATTCCTATGAGCTAGAAACAAACAATATTCCTTGTGAAAAGAATGTAAATGTATTGATCTAGTGCGTTGGTACATGTAATATTATCCACCATGAAAACAATGTCAAGTTGCATGTCTAATTTGAGTTTCCTAAATCAAGTTGTAAAAATCGAGTTGCATGTCTAGTTCGAGTTTTTTAAACTCAATTTTCATGTCGAGTTGCATGTCTAGTTCGAGTTTTTTAAACTCACATTGCATGTCGAGTTGCATGTCAATTTGCATGTCGATTTGTAATGCCATAGAAATCCAAGTATCAAGGGAGAGTTGTGATGCCATGCAAAGTCTAGTCACAAGTAAAGTTACAATTCGAGTTGAGTTGTAAAGTCTAGACAAAAGGTGAGTTGTAAAGACATGCATTCTATTCCTAATTAAAGTTCACTCATCTCTACTATATTTGCATGCATAAGAATTATATTGTGGACATATTGTGACCAGATCAAAGTACATTTAGTTATATGTGGATGCACTTATGTCTAAATTAAGTATGTGGACACATAACAATTATATTGTGGATATATCTTGACAACATCAAAGTCCAGTTAGCTATATGTGGAAATACTTCAGTATAAATTAAGAATATTTGTTTCCCAATTATGGATGGATATTCTTTGATTAAATCAAACAAACCAAATATTCCTTGTTTTATTAAAATGTTCAAGGATCATCATTGATCCTTTCAAGGATTAATGAAGGATCGATTTTGTGAACAAATATTCCAATCTTTGACTGATCCCACTCTTCTTCCAGGGAGTGATGATCTTTAGACTATGTCTCTAGAATCTCTAGTTCAGTACCTTCTGAACAAGGGATATTTCCAGTCTCTTCGAGTACGCTTCATCCAAGTCCTAGGTGTTAAATTTGGCAGCATCGACAGTTATTATCCAATGAGAGGTCATGTGGTCCACCCTAACGCTAGTCAGAGAGATTTAGAGAATCAACTAGTCTTGTGAGGTATTGAAAAAATCCAAGGGGAACGCACAACCTCTGGGACTCCAAGAAAAATTGAGGATGAACGAGATTCTATATGATGTTGTGAGTGTAGCCAAGGAAAAGGAAGAAGCCTCATAAGTCTAAGACAAAAGTCAGGGGGAATGTACAACCTCTATGAACCTAGACACAAGCCTTGTAAAGTATTGGAAAAATTCAGGGGGAACGTACAACCCTTATGATTCAAACTAAAATTCAAGATGAAAATACAATCCTTGTGAGAATTTTGCAAAATTCAAGGCATATAGAAAAATCTATGTTGAATGTACAATTCCTATGAGCTAGAAACAAACAATCGTCCTTGTGAAAATAATGTAAATGTATTGATCTAGTGCGTTGGTACATGTAATATTATCCAGCATGAAAACAATGTCGAGTTGCATGCCTAATTTGAGTTTCCTAAATCAAGTTGTAAAAGTCAAGTTGCATGCCTAGTTCGAGTTGTTTAAACTCAAGTTGCATGTCGAGTTGCATGTCAAGTTGCATGTCAAGTTGGCATGTCAATTTCCATGTTGAGTTGCATGTCAATTTGTTATGCCATGGAAATCAAAGTATCAAGGGAGAGTTGTCATGCCATGCAATGTCTAGTCACAAGTAAAGTTACAATTCGAGTTGAGTTGTAAAGTCTAGTCAAAAGGTGAGTTGTAAAGACACACATTCTATTCCTAATTCAAGTTCACTCATCTCTACTATATGTGCATGCATAACAATTATATTGTGGACATATCTTGACTAGATCAAAGTCCGGTTAGTTATATGTGGATACACTTATGTCTAAATTAAGTATGTGGATGCATAACAATTATATTGTGGATATATCTTGACAACATCAAAGTCCAGTTAGCTATATGTGGACATACTTCAATATAAATTAAGAATATTTCTTGTCCAATTATGGATGGATATTTTTCGACTAAATAAAACAAACCAAATATTCTTTGTTTTATGAAAATGTTCAAGGATCATCGTTGATCCTTTCAACGATTAATGAAGGATAGATTTTGTGACCAAATATTCCAATCTTTGACTGATCCCCCTCTTCTTCCAGGGAGTGATGATCTTTAGACTATGTCTCTAGAATTTCTAGTTCAGTGCCTTCTGAATAAGGGATATTTCCAGTCTCTTTGAGTATGCTTTGTCCAAGTCCTAGGTGTTAAATTTGGCAGCATCAATAGTCATTATCCAATGAGAGGCCATCTGGGCCACCCTAACGCTAGCCAGGGAGATTTGGAGAATCAACTAGTGACGCAGGGGCGCGCCACCCACGGCACCACCACTCTCACAGGACCTTCTTCTTCTCGGCCTGAAGAACTCGAAGGTTCTTCTATCTCCCTATCGGGAGATCTGCACCCACAAAAATCTGTTCTGAGGTCTCCCCTCTACCACCGGGAGGTCAGCAAAACCTTGCTACCTCACGAGTTCGTGGCTTAAAACCTCCAAACTTTCCTTTCAAATCTTTCAATACCCGATCTGGCGATACGGGTATAACTCCTTCCACATGCAACTGTGGGCTAGGCTAAATGTTAGCGCCTCTCGCGACTTCGCGACATCGCGACCTCGCGACCTCGCAACTTCGCCGGTTGAACCGTCGAGTTTTCACCCTCCTAGTTCGCGAGTCCCCGAGATGCACGGTCCCACCTTATGCTCTGCCACGCGTCCACAATAATCTCAGCTCCTTGACACTTCGTGACTCGGTCTCCACACGAGTCTTGGCTCCTTGGCACTTCATGACTCGCGAATCCTTATGCCAATACCTCGGGACTTCTCGCAGCGAGATCCCGAGGCTTCGTGCCAACTGTATTTCACTCGTGCTCCTCTATGGCCCACACTGCTCCAGTTGTCGGGATATCGCTTTTTCACAACCTCGCGATCCCCGTGCCCAAATTCTCGAACCTTTTCTTGTGAGGTCCCGAGACACAATCCCTCCCTCAGATCCAACGATCCTCCTGTGTTACGGATCCAACGACTATCCTTCTCTCGCTACCTCGCGACCTTGCAACTTGGAGTACCCAAATGTTGGACTCTCAACCTACGAGCTCCCGAGTTCACGAGATCCATCGATCTCTTGCCACCTATCCTCCTCAGATGGATGGCTACGATCTCCTCACTCCTTCGTTGCCTTGCGTTCTCGCGCCTCGTGACTTTGAATACCCTATATTTGGATCTTTACCCTGCGAAATTCCGAGTTCGCGAGATCTCTTGATCTCTGCCACCTGTCCTCTTTAGATGGACGGCTCCAAATATCTCGCCCCTTCGCCACTCACGACTTGGAGTACCCAATACTTGGGTTTTCAACCTGCGAACTCCCGTGTTCACGAGATCACCGATCTCTACCACCTGTGGTCCTTCGATGGACGGCTCTCAGTCTTATCGACGCTTCACCACTCGTGAAGCTAAAGGGATTCCCTTTCGGTCCTCCAATGTCTGAGTCTGTGAGATGAGAATCTCCTGACACACGTCCTCCTCAACGAACAACTTTGATCTTGTAAGTATATTGCGTCTCGCAATATCGTTGCTCTAGCTAAACGACTTTTGGGGCTTCAACTCCCGAGTCCCTGGTACACGATACCACGTGTGGATCCTACGGCTCCGGTGACCCTAAATCGACGACCCTGCTCCTCCTAAGATTCATACTCTTCAAAATCTTCTCGCCGTAACCTCCTTACACCTCTGCAAGATCTAACGATCCTCGGAGTCTCGCGAAATCTCTTCAGACGATTTCAACCGTCCATTCACCTCCTTGCACCTCTGTAAGATCTAACGATCGTCGGATCCTCGTGAAATTTCTTCAGAAGATTCAACCATCCGTTCTTCCTTATGTAATCCATGAGATGAAAAAGGGTATCTCTCCACGAGATTCCTTCGTCGCTTCGCCAACCTGCGACGTTTCTCCCCTGACTTCAAGTCACACTTGTCTACGTTGATCTTCAGCGACTCAGAGGCCTATCCTTCCTTGAGCTTTCCACAACTTCAACCTCAACGAGGTTCTCTGCACGCACTCCTTGCAGCAAGCCTGTGAACACTTCAGTTGTTCGAGCTTCCTTTGACTCTGCATATGCCCATAGCAGCAGTCCTTCAACCCTTCTTCTCAGCTTCACGAATAAGACTCTCCTTAGCCTATGCACTCCTTGCACGACTTCAACAACCCACTTTCACTTCTGAGTGATATGAAAACAAGGGTTAACTCTCTGAGCCTTCTGTCAAAGCACTCCTTGCAGATGAATCAACTGCACTCCTTGCAGGAATCCTTGCTCAAAAGAGAAACAATTGTAACTCACCTCACTTCCCCTCAGATTTCAATCTTGACCCATGAAATCATACGCACAGCATAACAACAAATGTATAACAAGAAGTAATCTCATAAGCAGAGCATTCAACACACACACACACAGAATAACACAACAACCATGAATCTGAATCAACTTCTTCTATTAATTCAAGATATGTACATGGGTGTTCTTCTACAATTCTCTACCATTCTCCTATGCTCTAGACTCTTCTTTTTTCCAGTTGCTGATTGGTACAATGATACAAATGAGGGTGTCTATATTTGGTTTTCTCTCTTCCTTCGAGAACTATCTAATCTAAGAATTCAATTCTATCTACCTGCAACTACTACTATAAATGCCTCTGTCTATCTCAGACGAGAGCGTATGGCTCGAGGTCTGAGTAAATTTTTACTAAGGCGCCTAAATTAAATGATTTCATTTATGTTCAGCGCATCAACTTCAAGGGGAAATTTAAAAATTCAAAAACTTGTGCTGGACGTCTTCCAGCTGTCTTCTGCTTCCACGTTGGTTTTGCTTGTCATGAGGGATGCTCCTGCATCATACTCCCTTGCTTGAAAATTTTCATGGGCTCCTGTCCATGAGCTCCTGCGCGGTATGTCCATGCTTCAAAATTTCTTCTTTAGTCTCCCAGCTGGCATCTTCAACTGGATGACCCTTCCACTTTACCAAATATTCAAATTATTATTTCCTCCTGGTTTTCTTACCCACTCTTTTACTCAGTATCTGCTCCATCTGTGGCTTCTCTACAACTGGCATCTGCTTCTGCCACTGGAACTCTGGTTGATCATCACTTTCTGCTCCTGCTTCATCAACTTTATATGGATATAAGTCCGAAACATTAAATATCGGAGATATTCCAATGCTCTCTGGTAACTCGATCTCATAAGCATTCTGTCCCATTTTCTTCAAGACCTTGCATGGCCCAATTTTCTTCATCTTCATCTTGTTGTATGTTCGTCTCGAGAACCATTCCTTCCTCAAATGTGCCAAAACCATAACACCAACCTCAAACTGAAGTTGTCTCCGATGCTAATCTGCTCTGCGCTTGTACTCCTGGTTTGATTTCAATAGTCGCTCCTTCACCTGGCTGTGAAGTTCCTTCATCGCTTCAGCGAATTCTCCTGCGCTAGCACTGCTAGTATCAGTCTGTTCTGAATCCCTCAGTTCAGAAACTCCTCTTGGCTGCATTCCATATACAATCTGGAATGGACTTTTTCCTGTGCTCCTGTTCATTGAATCAATGTATGTGAACTCTGCTGCGGTAGTATGCTATCCCATCTGCTATGGTGCTCTATCACCAAGCTCCTCAACAAGTCTCCCAAACTTCTGTTGACTACTTCTATTTTTCCATCCGTCTGAGGATGATAAGAAGAACTAAACATCAAATTAGTTCCTAGCTTCTTCCACAATGTTCTCCAAAAATGCCCTATGAATTTTGTGTCTATGTCCGAAACTATGCTTCTCGACAATCCATGAAGTCTTACAATCTCTTTGAAAAACAAATTTGCGATGTGAGTCACATCGCTGGTCTTCTGGCATGGAATAAAATGTACCATCTTAGAAAACCTGTCAACTACCACAAAGATTAAATCAACCCCTCTTTGTGTCCTCGACAATCCCAATACAAAATCCATGCTAATTTCATCCCACGACTTCTTAGGTGTGGGTAATGGTTGATAAAATCCTGCATTCTTCTTCCTTCCTTTTGAATGCTGGCAAATCCTGCATCTGTCAACAAACTTCTTGACTTTTGACCATATCCCTGGCCAAAAGTATGACTCTCTCAGCTTTGCAAATGTCTTATCATGACCAAAATGTCCTGCTAATCCACCACTGTGCTTCTCTTTCAACAAGTTCTCCCTCATGGAGCAATTTGGAATACACAGTTGATTGCCTTTGAACAACAATCCGTCCTGGATCACATACTCTATCCACTAACTTCTGTCTCTAAGAACTGGATTCTCAGCTACTTCATAAGCCTCCTTAAAGTCTGAATCATCTGCATACATGTCTTTAAGATCATCAAAGCCTAACGTCCTAACTTTGAACTCCTGCAACAACAAGCTTTTCCTGCTCAAAGCATCAACAACTTTGTTAGCAGTACCAGAAATATGCTTTATCACAAAAGTGAAATTTTGCATGTATTCTACCCATTTAACATGCCTCTGATTCATCTTTTCCTACTAAGTCACAAACAGTAATGCATAGTTATCACTATATAGAACAAATTCTTTTGGAATCAAATAGTGCCTCTATTTCTTCAATGCCTGTATGATGGCATAGAACTCTTTATCATATGTGGAATATTTCTCTTTTGCCTCATTCAGATTCTCGCTGAAATATGCAATCGGCTTGTCTTCCTGACTCAAGACCACTCCTATTGCAAACCCGCTTGCATCACATTTCACCTGAAATGTCTTTTGGAAATCTGGCAACACTAGAATTGGTTGCTCTGTAATCTTTCATTTCAACAAATTGAAACTCTTCTCAGCCTCTTCAGTCCAGTGAAAAGATTTATGTCTTTTCTTGACTGTATCCATCATTGCTGCACTAATTCCACTGAAATTCCTGATGAATTTATGGTAGAAACTAGCCAATCCGTGGAAACTCCTCACTTCGAACATGTTCCTAGGTGATGGCCAATTCTTAATTACCTCCACCTTATTTGGATCTATCCTCAACTCATTTGCAGATATGACAAACCCCAAATAAATGAGTTTTGTCTTCATGAATGAGGACTTCTTCATGTTTATCAGCAACTTCTCTTGCTGTAATCTCTTCATCACAACAACCAAATGCTTCAGGTGTTCAGCCTTTGTCTTGCTGAAAACCAATATGTCATCCAGATACATGATGACAAATTTTCCAATGAAATCCTTCAGGAATTCATTCATCAAACTCATAAAGGTACTCGGTGCATTCGTCAAGCCAAATGGCATGACAAGCCATTCATACAAACCTTCGTTTGTCTTGAATGTTGTTTTCCATTCGTCACCTTCTCTCATACAAATTTGATGATATCCACTCTTCAAATCTATCTTTGAAAAAAAAATTGTCCCACTTAAGAAATCCATCAGATCATCCATCCTTGGCAATGGGAATCTATATCTGATAGTTATCTTGTTTATCGCCCTTGAATCAGTGCACATCCTCCAGCCTCTGTCTTTCTTCGGATTGAGTACTGTTGGAACAACACACGGACTCAAGCTTTCCCTGACCAAGCCTTTGTCTAGCAACTCCTGGACCTGTCGTTTAACCTCTTCATTCTCCTGCGGCATCAACCTGTACGCGGATTTGTTTGGAAAAATAGCTCCTGGTATGAGGTCTATATGATGACTCACACTCCTCATCGGTGGCAATGAACGAGGTAATTCATCCACCACAATATCAGCGAACTCCTCCAGCAGTTCCTGAACTTCTTCTGGTAAATCATCTACTCTTGTGCTATTCAGAACAATTCTCGGCTTTCTGACCACAAAGAATTGTGGATCCTCCTTCTTCTTAACTTCTGTAAGAAGTTCCTTCCCACTCATGAGAAGTACTCTGTTTCTTACTTCTGGCTTCACTTCTTTATCCTTAATTGGACACAACATATGAGTTCTCCCATTCTTTTCCAGGGTATATGTATTCTTCCTCCCATCATGAATTACACTTCTATCATATTGCCATGGTATACCCAACAATAAATGATAGACATCCATAGGAATAACATGGCATAAAATTTTATCATTATATCCTCCTATCTTGATGTCAACTAAGCATTGTTTAGTGACATTTACCTCATGTCCCTTCTGTAGCCATGAAATTTTGTATGGACTTGGATGATCATTTGTCTCCAGCTCCAGTTTTTCTACCATCTCGGTTGAAACGAGATTGTCGGTGCTTCCATTGTCCACGATGACTTTGCACACTCTATCCTTGGTCTTGCAAGCAGTCCTAAAAAGACTATTCCTCTGTGTTGGATTCTCCATTTCTTTCTCTAGCGTCAAAAGGAATTTCCACATCACTAGCGATCTTCTGCCTTCAACGTAGTCTATCTCAACTTCTCGCCTCTATGCCTCGACAATGTGAGTCTCTCCAGTTTCTTTCTTTTTCTCTGGATACTCAAATGACCTGTGCCCATTCTTTCCACACGTGAAGCATGTAATTACTCCACCTCTTCCTCTTCCTCTACCTCTGGTACGAGGAAACCTAACATTATCAACATATCCTCCTCTTTGCTCAGTATGCTATTCTTTTTGCTCAGTATATCTCCCTCGTTGTGAACTTCCACCTCTCTCTGTCTGAGTCTGAGGTTTCTTCCAGTTATCCTTTGGTTTTTGGTATTTGTCTTGGGAAACCGATTTGCCTTTGGGATGAATCCTGCCTCTACCCCTCTGACTTTGTTTATGGCTCAGCTTCTCCTAATATTTTAGAGCCAATTGGTACGCATCCTCCACAGTTCGGATGGTCGCCAAATTTAGTTCATCCTGAATTTCATACCTCAGGCCATTCGGATACCTGGCCACCTTTTCGTCATTGCTTTCGCGATGACCTACCCTGATATTTAACCTGTAAAATTCCTCAGTATACTCCTTCACTGTCATCAACTTTTGTCTCAGGTTCTGCAGCCTCCTGAACAGAGAAATTTGATAATCCATGGGAATGAATTTTGCCTTCATCTTTGCAATCATCCTGTCCCAGCTCTTAATTTTCTGCTTGCCTTGGCAATGCCTGTCAGCTTGCAGTTCATCCCACCAGAATGTTGCATGTCCTTTTAATCTTGTGACATCATGTCCCTTCTTATGTTCTTCGATATCTTCATAATCGAAGTAAGTGTCAACATCTCTAATCCAATCTAGCAGCTCTGCTGCATCCAGACTCCCTTCATAAGCTGGAATGTCCATTTTTGTTTTCGAACTCATTCGAGCGATAGCCTTAATTAAACGCTCATTGGCTGCATCTTCTGCTGGGATTTCTTCTCCTCCGCGTCCAACATCCTCTTCATCCTCGGATTCACTGATATCTCCTGCATCAACGTTTCACCTTTGTGACATCTCCATGTCCTCCATTCTGGCATGAAGATTTCGCACTTCTCTCTCCACATCTGGATTTTGTACTTGTCTACCTCTTTCTCTGGACATTTCCCTTTCATCTTCTGGATCGGGTGATTGTCTACCTCTTCTCCTTGGTGGCATGGTGAATTCTCCTCTTTCCTTTGCTACAGAAAGAAAATAACTTTTCTATGCTCTGATACCACTTGACACAGGGGCGCGCCACCCAGGGCACCTCTTCTCTCACAGGACCTTCTTCTTCTCGGCCCGAAGAACTCAAAGGTTCTTCTATCTCCCTATCGGGAGATCTTCACCCACAACAATCTGTTTCGAGGTCTCCCCTTTACCACCGAGAGGTCAGAAAAACCTTGCTACCTCGTGAGTTCGTGGCTTAAAACCTCCAAACTTTCCAATCAAATATTGCGATACCCGATCTGGTGAAACGGGTATAACTCCTTCCACATGCAACCGTGGGCTAGGCTAAATGTTAGTGCCTCTCACGACTTCACGACTTTGCGACCTCGCGACCTCGCAACCTAGCCGGTTGAACCGTCGAGTTTTCACCCTCCTAGTCTGTGAGTCCCCGAGATGCATGGTCCCACCTTATGCTCTGCCACGCGTCCACAAGAATCTCGACTCCTCGGCACTTTGAAACTTGGTCTCCACATGAGTCTTGGTTCCTCGGCACTTCGTGACTCGCGAATCATTATGCCAATACCTCGAGACTTCTCGCAGTGAGATCCCGAGGCTTCGTGCCAACTGTATTTCACTCATGCTCCGCTATGGCCCACACTGCTCCAGCTGTCAGGATATCTCTTTCTCGCAACCTCGCGATCCCTGTGCCCAAATTCTCGAACCTTTTCTTGCAAGGTCCCGAGACACAATCCCTCGCTCAGATCCAATGGTCCTCCTATGTTACGGATCCAATGGCTATCCTTCTCTCGCTACCTCGCGACCTCGCGACTTGGAGTACCCAAATGTTGGACTCTCAACCTGTGAGCTCCCGAGTTCATGAGATACGTCAATCTCTCACCACCTGTCCTCCTCATATGGACGGCTACCATCTCCTCGCTCCTTCGTCGCCTCGCGTCCTCGCGCCTCGCAACTTTGAATACCCTATATTTGGACCTTTACCTTGTGAACTTCCGAGTTTGCGAGATCTCTTGATCTCTGCCACCTGTCCTCTTCAGATGGATGGCTCCAAATATCTCACCCCTTCGCCACTCACGACTTGGAGTACCCAATACTTGGGTTTTCAACCTGCGAACTCCCAAGTTCATGAGATCATTGATCTCTGCCACCTGTCCTCCTCCGATGGACGACTCTTAGCCTTCTCGCCACTTCGTCACTCGCGAAGATAAAGGGATTCCCTTTTGGTCCTCCAATGTCCGAGTCTACGAGATGAGAATCTCCTGACACGCGTCCTCCTCAACGAATGACTCTGATCTTGTAATTATATCACGTCTCGCGATATCGCTGCTCTAGCTACACAACTTTCGGGGCTTCAACTCCTGAGTCCCCGATACACAATACCACGTGTGGATCCTACGACTCCGGTGACCCTGAATTGACGACCCTGCTGCTCCTGAGATTTAGACTCTTCAGAATCTTCTCGCCGTAACCTCCTTACACCTCTGCAATATCTAATGATCCTCGGAGTCTCACGAAATCTCTTCAGAAGATTTTGACCATCCGTTCACCTCCTTGCACCTCTGTAAGATCTAACGATCCTCGGATCCTCGCGAAATCTCTTCAGAAGATTCAACCGACCGTTCTTCCTTATGTAATCCACGAGATGAAAAATGGTATCTCTCCATGAGATTCCTTTGCCACTTCGCCAAACTACGATGTTTC
This sequence comes from Picea engelmannii, assembly GCA_009831015.1. Lineage (NCBI taxonomy): Eukaryota > Viridiplantae > Streptophyta > Pinopsida > Pinales > Pinaceae > Picea > Picea engelmannii. The sequence goes on along the minus strand of ML786832.1, from coordinate 218,010 downwards.
TCCCCTGACTTCAAGTCACACTTGTCTACATTGATCTTCAGCGACTCAAAGGCCTATCCTTCCTTGAGCTTTCCACAAATTCAACCTTAACGAGGTTCTCTGCACGCACTCCTTGCAGCAAGCCTGCTAACACTTCAGCTGTTCGAGCTTCCTTTGACTCTACATATGCCCGTAGCAGCAGTCCTTCAACCCTTCTTCTTAGTTTCACGACTGAGACTCTCCTTAGCCTGTGCACTCCTTGCACGGCTTCAACAACCCACTTTCACTTCTAAGTGATATGAAAACAAGAGTTAACTCTCTGAGCCTTCTGTCAACGTACTCCTTGCGGATGACTCAACTGCACTCCTTGCAGGAATCCTTGCTCAAAAGAGAAACAATTGTAACTCACCTCACTTCCCCTCAGATTTCAATCTCGACCCATGAAATCATACGCACAGCATAACAAAAAATGTATAATAGGAAGTAATCTCATAAGCAGAGCATTCAACACACACACACAGAGAATAACACAACAACCATGAATCTGAATCAACTTCTTCTATTAATTCAAGATCTGTACATGGGTGTTCTTCTACAACACTCTACTATTCTCCTATTCTCTAGACTCTTCTTTTTTCTGGTTGCTAATTGGTACAATGATACAAATGAGGGTGTCTATATTTGGTTTTCCCTCTTCCTTCGAGAACTATCTAATCTAAGAATTCAATTCTATCTACCTGCAAATACTACTATAAATGCCTCTGTCTATCTCAGACGAGAGCGTATGGCTCGAGGTCTAGGTACATTTTTACTAAGGCGCCTAAATTAAATGATTTCATTTATGTTCAGTGCATCAACTTCAAGGGAAAATTTAAAAAATCAAAAACTTGCGCTGGATGTCTTCTAGCTGTCTTCTGCTTCCACGTTGGTTTTGCTTGTCATGAGGGATGCTCCTGCATCAACTAGTCTTGTGAGGTATTGAAAAAATCCAGGGGGAACGTACAACCTCTGTGAGTCAAATAAAAATTGAGGATGAATGAGATTCTATATGATCTTGTGAGTGTAGCCAAGGAAAAGGAAGAAACCTCATAAGTCTAATTCAAAAGTCAGGGGGAATGTACAACCTCTATGAACCTAGACACAAGCCTTGTAAGGTAATGGAAAAATTCAGGGGGAATGTACAACCCTTATGATTGAAACTAAAAGTCAAGGTGAACATACAATCCTTGTGAGCATTTAGCAAAAGTCAAGGCATCTAGCAAAATCTACGTTGAATGTACAATTCCTATGAGCTAGAAACAAACAATCTTCCTTGTGAAAATAATGTAAATGTATTGATCTAGTGCGTTGGTACATGTAATAATATCCACCATGAAAACAATGTCAAGTTTCATGTCTAATTTGAGTTTCTTAAATCAAGTTGTAAAAGTCGAGTTGCATGTCTATTTCAAGTTGTTTAAACTCAAGTTGCATGTCGAGTTGCATGTCAATTTGCATGTCGAGTTGCATGTCGAGTTGGCATGTCAATTTGCATGTCGAGTTGCATGTCGATTTGTTATGCCATGGAAATCCAAGTATCAAGGGAGAGTTGTCATGCCATGCAAAGTCTAGTCACAAGTAAAGTTACAATTTGAGTTGAGTTGTAAAGTCTAGTCAAAAGGTGAGTTGTAAAGACATGCATTCTATTCCTAATTCAAGTTCACTCATCTCTCCTAGTATATACAGAGTTTGAAACCTCTTCACTATTCACTTTTTATGCAATGCAAGAGTGAAGGGAAGGAGGGATATTGTTTGTAAGTGAACAATAAAAGGAAGCATATGAGTCTAGTAATCATGTCTATTATTCTACACAATGAGAAAGGATAGTGCTTGAGTTAATTTATCATAGCTTATTTTGCAACTAATTTATTGCATCTTATTTTTCTAGTTGTGTCGGTTTATAATATTAGTAAAATACAATGAAGTATTTTGTTGTTTGATGGTCATACAATCATGTATTAGCAAGCTCAATCAAGAGCATATTGCATGGTGGTTTATTATATATGATCTTGCATATTATTTGCAAATAAAGAAAGATTGTTTGTTGGAGTTTTCTCCCTTGGGTTTCTCTAGGGTAAATTATTGTGCATGTGTGAGATCCTATTTGAGTACTTCTTCTACTATTGTTCATCATTTCAAGCATCCATTTTTTCTGGTTGAAAGATCAAGTTTTCATTTAAAGTGGAAGAAAATAAAAGAATAATAAAACACTTATATGTGTGTGTGTGTGTGTGTGTGTGTGTGCTTAAACAATTAACACTAGGATGGTTTCCTCTGATTGGAATGATCTTGTAGAGCCTCGCCTTCCTTCTTATGCACCTTTCTAGTCAAAGGTTCTAGTTGAATCTATGTTGAAAGGCATTTTTCAATGTATTGTAGATGAAGGATCCTCCGCAAGTATTTTATCCTCCTCAACTTGGAAAGCTTTGGGTTATCCCAAGATTATGTTAGCTACTAGTGAACTGTTGGATTTCGACAGAAGACTGAGTGAATGTTTGAGGATTCTTCCTCAGTTTCCTATCAATTTAGGTGGGAAGACTTTCCTAGTCGATTTGTTAGTAGTGTTGGGCCCTTTAGACTTTAATATTCTTATTGGGCATGATTATTTTTATTTTATGAATGTTGTGGTGTCTACGCTCTTTCATGTGATGCATTTCCCTCACAATGGAATCATTTTCACTATTGATCAACTTCATCTGATGACCACCATCCTAGTTCGACTTCAACTTCATTTTCCCCTTTGTGTGTTCCTAGTGTTCGAGTAGAATTTTCCCCACCACAGGTGAATTATATGGTGTCATATGCTTAGTGTTCAAATTATTTTGAGAATGATCCTTTAAATTCATGTTGGTCTTCTCAAGATAAGTTCTCGACAATTGATCAGGTCATTTATCGAATGGGGGAAGGTGAGCTTCTGCATTCCCCCTTTATCCTGAGGAATATCGAGTTTCCTCTTAAGTCTGATCTTACCCTTTGTGAAACCTTGAGCCTTGGTAATTATGTGTTGTCGAGCCCTAGTTTAATGGATGTTGAGTTTCCTTCATATGAGGCTATCCTTGAAGCTATGATTATGGATTTTCAATCTATTCCTGAACTAAAATATTTACAGGTCGTTTACCAAATAATCCCTTGGCTTGAGACTAGCAATGGGCTCTACCTAGAGAACTAATATGCATAATACATAAGGCTATGTGGTCCTTTGTACATATTTTACTTTTAGGGTTTCTTTTTTTCAAGTTATGTATCCCTTAATACATTTTTTATCAAAGGTTTCTATATTGGACTTATTAACTTTTGTGTGAGTTTTTTTGGTATTATATACAGGACTTTGAAGAAATTTTTCTTTGGTACCTTTTTTCAATGTCGATATGTTTTGATAGGTAATGATCTCAAAACTGGCATACACGTTAGATTCCCCCATCCAAGTTTTTTTACATTATCCATTTCCCGTTTCATTTTTCCTTAGGATCAACCCCACTAAGTTGTGACATGAAAATTCATCTATTGTTTAGAAGTGTCATAATTCATGTGGTAGAGCCTATCATTCATGGGTTCCCTGGTTAGAACCTTGTTCACAATTTCATGTACATGTTGAAGACTTTCATAGGATCAAGAGCCCTCTTTAGCCCCACCATGAATTTGCGTTGAATTTTCATATCCTCTTCTCAATATTTCTCTGTCCATTATCTACAGGATTCCTCCTAACACATGTTGATACTTATGTCCACACATCTTCAGATTCTTCAATGGGTATTTCATTTCTTATTGACATTTAGGGTAGGGGAATTTACTCCTGCACAATTCATTTCTCTATACCATTCACATATATTCCATAAGATGCACCCCATTCATTTTCGACATCATACTTTTAAACTTATTTCAAGGTGTTTTTTACGAATGGTAGAGCTCACTTCTTCATGGGTTTCCTAGTTAGTACCTCACTAGAATTTTTGACACCTATTTTGCAATTGTTCCAATAGGCTCAGAAGCCTTGCTTAGTCCCACCATGCCTTGCCATGTAAGCCTCATGAATTCCTCTCAATCTCTTTTTGGATAAATTACCCACGGGGCTTCCAAACATTTTTTGAGTTGTAAATACATTGCATATTAGCCGCTAATGCTTCTAGGTTGAATGTCGTGTTCAAATTATTGTTGTTGAACCATTTGATTATTCATTCCTACCAGTTGCTAGCCTTGAAATTTATGCCTTTGCGAATCGACACCTTTATCCTTGGAGGAGACATTCCCTTGAGTTTCCTTATACTTCACATGATTCCTTGCATTAAGCATAGGTATGTTCCTTGTGCTCTGGAGCTAGTTTTCTTTCCTGCAACACTCATTTTCTCCATTGTACTATATAATTATTTTATTGTTTTTCAGGATTTAATAACATGAAAACGAAAAACAAAAAAACCAAAAATAAGGGGGGAAAGCATGTATCATTTTGTTGGAAACATTCTTGTTTCCCTTGAAAAAATAACAATCTTTGAGTAAGTGTCTCAATATTTTGGGTTTAGTATGGATTTAGGAGACTTTTTTTTGTTTTTGAGTATAATATCCTTTGGTTGGTTATTCTTCCAACAATGCAGAGCATTTTTGGATGCCTCCTGCATCACAAATGTATCCCAGTTTATAATCCATGTTGTCTAAGTCACATAATGTGTTGTTCTTTTGTTCAAGGGAAGTTTTATCCCAAGTTGGCCATTCTATAGAAAGTCTCTCACCTTTCAAGTTGGACTTATTGTTTTAGTCAAGTACATCTCATCATCTCAAGTATATTTGTATCTCTCTCGTGCCAGTATAGAAGGTCCCCATTGACTTCTTGTTAGTGGGTCTACTCTTATCAACTCCAACACATTTCTCTGAGAGTATGACCTAGAGTTGCACCCTGGGCCTATTTCCATCATTGATAGGTGACCTTGCACTCAACAGATGAAAAACCATCATTTGTCATTGGATGATTGGTTTCCCTTATGTTCAGTGTCAACAACAATCATCACACATAGGTATTTGTATGATACCTTGGTTTCCATTTGACCCCATTGGTGGATTCGTCATCTTTTTCAGTAGTATTTATCATTGGATACTATTTATCATTGGATAGTATTTCTCATTGGATACTATTCCATCGGGTGCATGTCAGAGTCATACCTTGGTTTATTCCTTACAATATATTAATCGAAGTCCTTCCAAATATTTATCCTTGTTCTTTCCCTCATGTTGAATTATGGAGGATGCCTTAATGCCTTCCTTCCCGTGGATCTCTTCCTATTGACTTCAAGACATATTTCTCTGGGAGATGGATCTAGATTTATTTATGGTGCCTTGGGGCTTGCGGTAATCAATTGTAGGTTCCCTCGTTATTGAAATTGGTAATACATCAATGTACCTTGATCGATAGATTATATCAAGTGTTCGACACTAGTTCATTTATTCACACTTGTTAGATTGCACCATGGTACTTTGATTCCCATTATCACCATTGGTGGGTCATCTCGCATTTGTTAATGATATACATCAATGAAAAGTAATCAAATAGCATATCACTGTGTTCAAAACCAACACATATATTCACATAGTTTAGACTCATACCACGACAAATCGTTTTGAAGACTTTGGGGGAAATATGAGCATCACATATTGTGTGCTCCTACTTGACATATATTTTACCACCCCCTAGACGTTGGTACTTGCAAAGGATAATTTTATTCACTCCATTAGTTCCATATATCCTTTGATTTGATTTCAATACATAGATCCACTTTGTATCCATTCATGGCTATGATCTACCTTTTGCATGGATCCATTTTGTATTATTCATGGCCATGATTGCTACTTTAAATATATCACATGGATCCACTGTGTATTGTTCGTGGCCATGGAAATCAATCATAGTTTCATATATGTCATGGATTTGTATTGTACTTGATTTGGTGGCCATGATTACATTACTTATGAGCATGGGTATACCCAACTCAGGAAGAGAATACTATTACTTGATCTTTGTTGGCAGTTTCTGTTCGTGAATCAACTTTTTCAGGAAACTTCATTGGATCTAATTCAATTTATTCTCTCCTATGTTCTTGTATCAACTTTTTAGGAAAATTCATTGGATTTAATTCAATTTATTTTGGCCATCAATTTCCCTTCTGACCTCACACATTAGGGGGAATCTATTACGCCACAAATTTCCACATCAATTGCATTTGTGAGAGGTATTACTAATATTTATTATCTTGCAAACTTAAATCCCATCCCCCTTCATCAAAATCACCCCAAAAAAAACGTTGTTTTTTTCCATCCATGAGTCACTCATGTGAAAATTGTGAATGTTCGCACCTTTCTAGTTTGCAACTCGTGGATTCCCACAAAAATATGAAAAAATAAAAATATTCCACATTTTTCGGGAGGGTTGTTTGGTTGGGCGCATTCCAAAACTTCCCTTGGCCCATACAAAATGGAATTATACCACCTCAACCTCTTGAGGATAGTATAAAATCACCTATGAGGGCATGGGTGAGGAGGACTTCCTTGGTGCAAGATTATGCTAATAGTTTTGCATGCTTCCCTCATTCATTGATCCTATGAGTAGAATCCCTATTCTAGAAACTCATTTTCCAACATTCCTTCCTACCTTATACATGAACATAAGGCATTTTCCTATCCCTTCTGGGTCATCTGAGGAAGAGTCATCCTGTAGAGTTGATGCTTGAAGAACCAACAAAGGAACCTAGGCAGTTGGCTTCAAGGCATTGTCGATGGTTATATTCATATTGCAACTACCTACTCATATTGTTTTCAATAAAATATTTCTCTTTCCCTCCATATTTGTGTAATATTCTTCAATCTATCTATATATTCTTACCTCCTTTACATATCTTAATTTTCTTATTACATGTATGACTTGTTTTCATAACTATCCGGTGGTAGTATAGACTTGATCTCATGGATGCTTTTAAGAATGGATATTTATATTAAAATGTAGAAACATGGGATAATATTACTAGTCCTTAATATGCAAAATGTAAAATGTTTGGCGATATTTTTGTAAAAATATTCAAATTTATAAGGATTTTGTATAAATAAGGATTATCTCTGAGAAGAGAAAATCAAAGGTTTTGGTCTCCATACATGGTCATGAGATCTAGAGGTAAATGTTGTGGCCTGTGGCCTTAGATTTCATCCCTATACCATGGAATGGACCCTTGGAACCATCGTTATTGCACCAATAATTGAAAAGGTGACCTCTTGGTACTATCATATTAAAATGTGTTAAGAGGTTCCTAAACCCTTAATAGTATCAATTTTAATATGTGTTAGGAGGTTCGTAGGTTCCAAGGCTTAATTTGAGATTGGAACTGATCAAATCTAAATATTTTGACTTGAACCAAAAACAAAAGTTTATTGGGAACATGTAAAACCTAAAATTTTAATTTGCATTGTAAGTATGTGAATTTTTTTCATATTGAACTAACATTTACTATTTTTATTCTCACTGTGGCAATTTTACTACATTTTGGGGACTTCAAATGGTTATATCTTTGTCATATGAACTCTGATTATTGTGAATTTTTTTTGAAAGTGGATATTTTTAGGTCTTTTCAAGGTTGTTTTTCTAAAACTTCCCCTAAAATTCAATCCTTGGTATATTCGTGAGTGACTTTGAAACAACCACCATCAAAATATGATTTTTGTTAGTGGTTTTGAAAATCCACCCCTAAAATATTTTTTCTTGAACTTTTCGAGGTGATTTTTGAAAATCATTGCTAAAGACACTTTTGGGGGTGATTTTTGGAGAAATTTACCTAAAAAACTTTTATCAATGGTTTTGGGAGGACTACACTTGGCCTAATAATTACTAAAAGGGTAAATTAGTGTAATCTAATACATAAAGAAAACTTTTATGGCTTATAACTATGTCTTTTGGCCTTGGCAAACTATTGTAGTGGAAACCTTAAAATTACAACCATGTCCCATTGTTGTGGTGGTTTGGGCTCTGCACTTATCCTAGGAGCTAAAAGGGAAATTGTTGTGGCCTAATACCCCATATTTTAGGCATAGAACATGAAATGGATCTAGTGAAATACATTTGGTGCATCAATCCTTAAAATGGTGGCCACATATCACTCATAGGATAAATATTCCCTATCTAGTGCATGTGTGGTGGTCTAAGACATCACACATGGCTCATGAGTCCCTAAGGAAATTTCCATGATATTGTACCATGTCGTTTGAACCTAGACCATTCCTTAGATCATGAGAACCATACTTCATGTTACAAATGTATTTGAAATGGCCATTGTTATATGATAGAGGGCATGTGTGATCAAAATAAAACAGAATTTAGGGTAAATATCAACATCAAATTTAAAAACTAGTACTAAATTTTAAATACAAATAAAAAGGATAGACATTAAGTGAACTGAAGGATAAAAAGTGACAACCTATAATTGTTTCCATTAGGTGAACATATCTAGCGACAATCATTGATTGCCACCATTTTTTTGAGGTAGTTTTAGTGATGGGAATTAGGGGATTATCACCTAGTTTGGTCACAAAAATAGGAATTGATGACAGGCTAAGAAAGATTGTCACTAATTTAGTTGTAAAAACATTAATTAGCAATGATCCTAAAAGGTTAGTGACTATTTTAGTCACCAACATGACTTTAACGGTTTTATTTTTGGTAACTTTATAGCCTTTCCAAACCCCAAGTGGATGTAAGTTGCACTATGTACTACATCTTTAATAAGAGATTGATCGTTACAATTAATAGGGGTAGCTAGAAGGGATTCATGATTATGTATTTAAACACCAAATGATATGGCCCTTGAACAAAATGTTAATAAACGACCCTTTGAATTCTTGAGGGGTGGAATAAAAAAACAAGAGATGATTATGGAAAGTGATGATTTTGATTGTCATCATCATCATCGTCATGACTAGCAATAGGAATAGGAATTCCATCATCGTCATCATTGTCATTATTGTCATCATCGTCATTCTCATCCTCATCATTGTCATTATCACCATTGTTGGCGTCCTACACTTCATCATCATCATCATCAACATCTTCATCATTGTCACTTTCATCATAATCGTCACCATTGTCATTGTCATAGCATCATGATCATCGCCATCAATGTCATCACCATAATTAACATTGTCATTATTGTCGTCATCGTCATCATGTATGTGATTTGACTACTAAAGTATATGAATTTGGTGTTATAGTGATTTTACTGCTGAAGTATACGAAGGTATACATACCCTACCCCACTCTATATTTGAACTTGTGACCTCCAAGGACCAAACACATGTTCTTAATTTATTTGTGATTTTTTAACTTTTGGATATATATATATATATATATATATATATATATATATATATATATATATATATATATATAACCAAAATTAAAAACTCGCAATCCATTGTCACCTCTCATGATGATTGCTAACTCTTTGCGTCAATATCCCTACCTTTGTGTCAATACCCCTACCTCACTGCAATCTCATCTCATGACTTGATCACCACTTTCATCTCTCGACGACCCTAGCCCCACTCAAAAAAGGAGTGACATAGGATATAGAGGGGCCCAAAATCCCTAGCTCGAGTGACATTGGAGACAAAAGAGCTCTAGTTCGAGTGATAGAGGATCCCTAGCTTGAGAAATGCCACCAAAATCGTTAAGTTTTTCAATATCCTGAAGCCTGCAAATTCTTAAAACCCTAACCCACTTAGGCCTAGGATTGCAATTCTTTTAATCTGCCTTCATGATGTTTTTGGGCCTTGGTCTATTTATGTATTCATACATTTTAAAGGTGTTGAATATTTGTTGGGTCCAGATGTAAGTCATGTGTTGTTGCTTCTGGTCCTATTGTTTCAAACTATGTCATGAAGAAAGTAGGTATAAACATGACCTTAATAGAAGGTGATTACAATTCCGTTTTTTGAAACTGTTACACAAACGAATGGAATGTAAGTGTTATTCTATTTTCTACAACTATTACAAATCCTTTTAGGTGAGATTTTCCATCTATATTAATAATGTCAAATTAAGAATGCCAATTTAGTAATCGCTATTTTTGCAAATTTACCACGGACTAAAAACACCTATTTCTTGCTATCAATTTTCCCATATTGGTTTAAAGATGATTATGTGTTGTGATAGAGGTGTCTAATTATCAAGGAAAATCCTTCAAGTTTATTCTATCATGTTGAATTCTCTAGTTGTGTTATTTTCCATTTTCCAATTACTGGTTTTTCTATTGTTGTAGCTGCTAGTGAGAGGTACATGAGTTTTACCTTGAGCGTTGTATTGTGACTTTTAGTAATCAATACAATGATCTATTTCTTGGATAAATTTGTATTCTAGGTTATGTTATGTGTTAAGTAGCTGACCAAATCTATTAGCAAAATTTATTTCTCTACATTATTGAATAAAAATTTGTGAATCATTCAATTGCATTTTTTAATTCAAAATAAGCTTCCCCGGGTTTCTTGTATACAGTAGATTGAGATCTGTACAATAAATTTTTAGAACTTGAAGTAGAAATCTCAACATATTTCAGATCCCAAATCCCACACAAATTTTCTACCATCCAAATAAATGCAGGAACCTATCATCTAATCCTTAACTATAGGGCACACACTTCCCTACATTGCGAATAAAGGGAATGCATCGTATGTCAATTACGTCACAGAGACATAAATATAGTTCCAATGAGGCCCATCTATGGATTATTCCCACGTGTCTCTCATGAAATTTATTTACCTTTCCAAAATGTTCCATGTGGGTATATGCCAAAGAATAATGGATAATAGAGGATTGTCTTGGGTAGTTAAAAATTCCATTGATATTCAAAGTTTAAGTCAATGTAACTAAAAAATTACCTCATTTTCATTTACAATTTTATTGTATTTCTCTTCTTGATTTTCTTTTGAAAGAAAGGTAGCAACACATTAAGTGGTTTTATGAACCATCCTTTTCTCTTAGCTCATTGTTAGCATCAAATGGATAAAAGATAAGGAAATTAGAGACTTGTTTATTGGATTTGAATCGAGAACAAATACATTATTCATTTTCCTAGTACTCATTGTTAACCTCAAATGGCTTGAAGACAATGAAAACAGGAATTTTATCTGTTGTTTCAAGTGATGAAAATGAATTATTACCTAGACTAGTGATCAAGATTTCAATCTTCATTAATGCCAAACCAAATCCAAAATATTTTCATTCCAAATTTTTTTTTGGATTTTGTGGTGGATTGATTCCACAATGAAGTAATGAATAGTAATATGAAAAAAAAAACAATGATTAATCATTATATAATAACATTAATTGGGTTTGATTATTCTACAGCAGCAAGAATGTTGGTCAATCAAGGGATTTTGTGTCTCTTGTGCCTTCAACTCTGTAGTACCTAGAAAGATGTCATTTGTGTTCCTTCTTACCCCATAATTATAATCTCCCATACAATTTTCTCTCTAATATCTAATCAAGACTAAAGTAAGTTGTTTAATTTTTTATTTTTAGGAGGGTTAAGTGTCAAGATTGATTATTAGGTAATGCATTGTGCCAATGTTTCCAAGGATGATAACAATAAAAAAAATCTTACGACATCTATGGGGTGTGGAACCAAAGTCATAGTTCACCACAATTCGAACATAATTACTTGTACAAGTCTAAATAAATGAAAAGATTACATAAAAGGAGGACAACAACATGAGTACACAATATATATGTTATTGTGAAAACAAGAGTACAAAATATATTTGTTATTGTGAAAAATTAAATTCTACTCTTAACCACCCAAGCTACACCGAATTGACATAAAATTTTGGAATCATATCATCCCACCCTAGAGAACTTAAGAAAGAGTGAGATTGTTGGTACCTTTTTAGATCTAATTGAGGTCCATGAAGGGTAATGATTTCACAAGGGAGAATTTGAAAGTGGGCCAAGGGGATACAAAATCCCTTCTTAACAACCTTAACTACATACAATTGACTTTATTTAAATATTCCTTCATAAAAATGCCCTTCTTATGTTCATCAATGCCCTTTGTGATTTGTATTCACTTTACAATCCATTGGTTAGGTCCTCAAATACACCTAAGTTTCTTCCACACTTATTTTTCAAATCTTTAAGTTTTCACTGGTTGATTATGGTTCACCACAATTTCCTCCTTGTCACACCCAAGAAAAACAACCAAGTGAGTATCAAATTGAAAGAAGGCCTTAGAATCTAGGCACTCAAAGAAGAATAGGGTGGGTTGATGTTGATGAGAATTAGTGTAGAACATATATGAACATGTATCTTAAATATATTTTCTCCTTTGAATAACAAAGTCCATTCGTGGCTCACTTGATTTATTGAGTTTTATTAGGGTCTTGGTCAAATTTTATTAATCTTGCCCAATTTTATACTTCTTATATAGTTAATACAAGTGAGAGTAACATGTGTGTATAGTTACAAAAATATCCTCTCATACTTGCTTAGTTTCTCTCTTGTGATTTGTTGTGTATGATTATCTTCTTACAATGCTAGGATTGTTCTCATATCATATCTCAATTTGTTCTCCTTTGAATGAGAAATGCAACTAATACATGATATATATGGTTTCCTTAAAACATAACCTTAGTATTAGTAATTGTTGGCATAGGGGCAGACCCAGGGTTCAATGCTACAACAACACACCAACAAAACTCTAACTACCAGCCCTTTCGGCAACACCTACGAAGAAGATGAAGTCTCACCTGAGGTAGAGGCAGGGGTGGTTGTAGGACTCCAGTGTCTGCAACCTTGGCTGGGACATAGATCTATGATTGTAACACCTTAACAGATCACTTAGAAATTATGATTCATCAACATTCAGTCTTAGATTACGGTGCAACTAAACGCTAATAAAAGATCAATGCAGTATTCACATAGAGTCAATAGACTCAAGAAATAAGCATACCAACATAGATAAGATCTAGCATTCATTCATCATATTCAATACTAAGCTATCATATCAGATTCATCTAGCATATAACATCGCACTAAGCATTGAATCACATAAACAAAAGAACAACCAAGAAGCACAAAGCATTCACAACATAGGATATACGTGGTTCACCCCCTCCCTGGGGATACGTCCACCAACTCTTCATCTTATTTATTATCTCTAGTCAATCAGCTACATGCACAGAGCCTTAAATTCAACTCCACAGAGGACAGGAGATATGTGTAACTCACTAGATCCTCCTTCCTCGAGTAGATCTAGGCACAGAGCCTTCCACAGTCTATGCACAAAGCACTACAAATGACTTACTCTTAGCTCTGCAAATCTCAACATACAATACGCACCAAGCCTCTTACAATCATTTTCACTTAGAAAAACTTGCCACTGACTAGTCACTACTTCTTACATCGCCTAGACTTCTATTTATACCTTACAAAATAGGCCTAAGCATGGGTAAACCCATGGGATGACATCCCCATATCCATTACATAATCCCAAAGCCAAAAAAGGCCCTAAAAATGGGTTGAGATCTCGTGATATCCACTTTTTATTTGCGCTCCACCTTCAACAACCTTTCGAAATCCCAAAATGGTTAAAAATGGCCAAGGATCCTCAAAAATTGGTCAAGGGCCAATAATCCCCCAACACTCACCTGTGACTCGTCTTGAGTCACTATGCTCTAGGTAATTCTTCCTCAAAATCCTCGAGCTTGGCTTGAGCTTCTTCAACCTGTTGTTGTGCCACAACCTCCTTCTTAGTGAACTCTTGGATTACTGCTTTGTTGACATGTCCCACTAATTGTTATTCAACTGCAGTGACAACTTTCTCTAGTTCTTCTCCTCGGCCTTCGATCTCTGTGAATAGTTGGTAAGCCTCATCCTGTATTGGTTGGACCCTCTGAGTTAATTCCATGACTCTGCTTTGAATGGTGTGGACCTACTTATGGGCAGTGTGTTGTTCTTGGGATCGCTTCATCCTCTCAATGGCTAACAGGGGCTTCAACTGCGCCTAAACTATTTCTTCTTGTTTCTTCGCCTCCTATAGCTGTGACTCCAATGCCTTCAATTCTAGATCCTCAGTGAGTTTCTTATAAGTTTTGTCATTGTGATCACTCATTTGTTTACATTCCATGGTGAGGCCCTTGATTCTTTCAACTATGCCTCGAGCAGTCGCTTCTCTTTGATCTCGCACATTCTACAGAGTACTGGGTATTATTCTTAAATCGAGATCTGTGATTCTTTGCTGAAGCTGCTAGATGATTTCTACGAGTTGCGCTACTTGGTTTTCTAATATTTCTTCCTCCTTCTGCTCCAAGCTCGTCATAGAGAGAAGTTCTCTATTGACTACTTCTTTTACTCCAACCTACTTCGCGAGCATATTTTCTTTCTTTGGTTGGATCTACACTCTCTCTTCTTTGAACTTCATTTGAAGACCGTCCTTCTCCTATTGCACAATATTGTGTTGCTCTATAACTTCCTCCTATGCTTGTTTCAGGGCTATTGTGGCCTGGTCTTTTTCATCTTGTGCTTGATGAAGCTGGGCTTCAGTCACATCATCTAGTCTGCGGAGTTGAGTAGGCTCATCTCCTAAATCTAGTCACTAATATAAATGGACAGAATTTTCGACGCCCTATTTTCGTACCCCTGACATTTGACATCGCTCAACCGCCACTTATGAGGGCTCAACAGGCGTCAGAAAATATCCTGTGGTTTTTACGACATTGGACTATCGTCGATATTCTGACTCCCCTAACGTCTGGCGACCGACAATCTTTAAAAATTTAATTTCAAAGGACAACCAGAAAAATACCGACAATGTCTGTTGGTCTACCAATGCATATTCCATCGCTATCCCGCTGACGCGACTGACGAGTGTGCTGTAGTTTCAACACTTTGCTGGGAGCATTTCTCATTGAGAGTCCGACCTGTAGTAGTCAGAATACTGACGGACCTGAATATTTAAAAAAAAAAAATTGTTGAAAAGAGGCGAAGAATTATTTTTCTCAAGTTCATAAAAGGCACTGAAGGTTTCTTCAAAACTGACCAGCCCATTCTGGTTGCCAAATTCTACAAGATCCCGAAGAAAATCATCGGTTGGCTCAATATTTAGAAAAGGTAGAGATGGATTGGTTGTTGCAATTGGAAATGGGGCAAAGAAATGGCATGGAATTTATCAAAAGATAATTATATCAAGTAATAGGGAAACAAAATGGCATGGAATTTATCAACATTAGTCCCTCATGGCCACATAAATGTATTGTCCGTTTTCATACCAAACGAAAATTTATTCACTTGTAGCAATTATGGGATTCACAAAATGGGTTTAGTAACTCTAATCATCTAGTCATACCATTTGTTGAAAGTAGCCTCATTGAATGAAAAATTCTTAGTGTCCTTCCAACTCTTCCAAGCATCAAATTGCAGTGAAAGAATTTGTTGATTGGGCATGGGATGAAGTTATCTTCCCTACAGGGGATTCCATTTTCACATCCCAAAAGCAACCAATGGATAGCCAAAGATGAATTAGGTGGATTATGTGTGGGGATTATCACATGCTTGAAAGACTTCATCTATTAATAACTTAAACCATTTCAATTTAGTTCCTTGCACACATAATTTAGTGACAAATTGGGCATCTAGGTTGAATTATTCCTTGGTGTATTTACACATGAGATGGATTGCAATCAACTAGCAAGAAAAATGTCCCTCGGGGTTAGTAATCAATGAGATGATGGCACCACAACCTCCCCTATATGTACCATACTTGTGATATAGGCTAGGTTCATCCTTATTGTGACCATGCTTACTCATAACTTGAAATGCATGGGAGACTTATTCCCTCTCCATAGACAACCTTGTTAAAATGTGTACATCCTGCACATGTATAGGGTATTCCCATTCATTCCATATGTAATGCAAAAGACCAACAAGTCATGCAACACCACAAAATTATATTTACAGAGAGGTTCAAACATGGGATTCCAAACTATGGCAATGTCACTAGACTCAAATGGAATGTAATCAAGATAGGCTTCATGTCTAGGAACAAGTAATCATCAATGAATTTTTGTTGACTAGTCTCATTTTCTCAACCTTCCAATGCAAATCCTATAAAAATTCAACTCTCAAATCGTAGAAATATATTGGAACTACTTCTTTTTTTCACAGTGTAGCTTTCAGAGCCAAAACTCTTCTTCTCAATGACTTACAAATCTAATAAAAATAAAACTAGATTTTATCACTCTAAACTCTACAAACTCTCATCAATGCCTTACCCTTCTTGTCAATGCCTTACAATTCAGATTTTGCCAAGAACAATTTGTTATACCAAGAAACATTCTTCAGAAAGATCCTCTTCTAATTTCTCAAGCGAAAAATCAGTTGGTTTTGGTTGGAGAATTCCCTTGTCTTGTATAGGTCTCAACCATGGACACTCTGATTTTACGCCTGAGAAATTAGAAGAGGAGGCTTTTGGTAGAATTCACTTGTCTTGTATAGGTCTCAGCCATGGACTCTCAGGATTAAAGTGCTTCAAAACCTACATACAACAATGACCAAATTACTTCAATTGTCACTAAACAACTTCAATAGATAAATATTGTCTAACCTTCAATAGATAATTAAACAACTTATAAGTATTTAAACAAATACATATCAATCCTTATGGGTATGGGGAACAATATCACATCCCATAAATTGTACAAAAAATTGCAATGGAGGCCAGTTCAAATTTTGTCAGAATTACATATTTAGCCCCATGAGAATCAAAACAATGTTTAGTATAAAATAGAAATAGATGCACTGCAACTTGATATCCTTTTGATCCCAAATCCACTTTTCTGTGAGTCGATATTAAAACTCTTAGACGGGACCACCAATGACAAACATAAGAGGATTTAAAAGATAAATAAAAAATAAGGGCCATAACCATACTCTATCTACAAACACAAAAATTGCGATAGCTACCAACTCTGAAGTATATATTTACCCTGAGACGAATCAAAACAATCTTGAGAATAAACCATTGTAACAATCATTGATTTTTATCAACACAAAATTAAATCACAAAATCGTTTACAAAAGACAAACACCACTTATAGCTCAACTTCAGTGTAGAAAATAGAAATCGATGTGCTACAACTTGATATCCTTTGAGCACATTGGATAGGGCCGCTATTAAAAAAAAACAAAAATAGGGTTTTAAAAGAAGGAGAAACAAGGAAAATTCTATAACTAGACCATATAATAGAATAAGCTTTGAAATTTCAACATATGGCCAAAATATACAATTGAAAACCAGCTACTCACTAAATATTGTCTAACCTTCAATAGATAATTAAGAAATTATATAACTATGTGATTTATGAAACATTACTTTGGAGATTATAAAAGAAAAATACACCCTTCAAGACAATGATGCATCATATATATAATTAAAACTTCTAGACCAAACCCTTTATTTGTGCTAGTTTCATCCAATCTCTATAATTGTAACAAGGCCCAACATACTCCATCAATTCAGTTATTCCATCGTAAAAAACCTTTATTCCATCCATGGAAAATAGCCCCAAGCCATGTAACGATGATGGAGCAATGTGATATATCCTCTCATCCAAACAAAAATCAGTGTTTACTTGAGGAAGTTCCTTGGGTACCCATCGTTTCATTAAATGTTTGTACCTCAAGGGAACCTCGATGTCATCTATGCTCTCATCATCATAAGAGAAAGACCCCCCCTTCAGCAAGAAAAAGTCCATGTGTCTATGGAATTTTCTTCTGATCTTCTCACCTCTAGTTGCTCTCCATCTACCTGAACTTTCCTCGCTCGACGAAGACAAATATGACAAATACATGTTTGGTTGTACCTATAGTCCATCGAATGAGTGAGCAGTTAAGAAGAATGCCCCTTTCAATTCTAGTAACGATAATTGTGTAGGATACAAAGATGAAAAAATCCAAATAACAAATATGCATTCTTCTTAAATGGAAGATTGATCAACTGGTATTATAAGGGGTA
The DNA here is from genome assembly GCA_009831015.1 of Picea engelmannii. Lineage (NCBI taxonomy): Eukaryota > Viridiplantae > Streptophyta > Pinopsida > Pinales > Pinaceae > Picea > Picea engelmannii. The sequence continues at coordinate 199,963 of ML786832.1, read as the reverse complement.
GATTGATCAACTCATATTTGTGATGTAGAGAGACCAAGTGACATATCAAGTTGGTTCAACAAGTCAAGTTTCAATCATTGACAAACTAGTTGAGGCAAGGTCAACAAAGATAAATGAGTGATTTTCATATAGAGTCAAGGTCTTAAACTTAGAAGGGAGCTCACTTGAGGCCAACTACATGAAGACATGTCAGGCCATGTAATAGATTTTGGGATTGCAAAATGAATGGGTGAAACCTCTATTGAGTCACTTACTTCAACAGTTGCTTTGAAAGGATCAGGAAGATACATCACCCCAGGTATGGCTTTTCAAAATGTTAGTTTTACTTGTCTTTTCCCAAACATCCCCCGATTCATGTTTACTGAAAAGTGTTGTGGGAATATAAATATACTAGTATTTATGTGAAGAATTTATGAGTCCATTATATGCACTCATCCATAGGGAGTCAAAAAAATGTATGTATGACAAATATTTGGATACACTATCCACACTTGGGGACTAACACATCGTGGAAAAGGGGACCAAATTGTGGATATCTGGTGGAACAATGACTCCTCATAATGCTTTCTTATATTAGTAATGATTATCTCATTTTAGTAAAGGTAATCATAATGCTTTCTTATATTAGTAATGATTAGTGGATGATGAGCAATTAGACATTGCTGTTTCTATTCATATCCATATCAAAGGATGATAACATGAGATAATGGGGTTTGAAAGCAAAGAGGCATGCCCTCCACACTTCACATTAGTACTACTGTGGGGAAACAATAAGCTTGGTGACTAGGAGGAAGTACAACTACACCCTCTGCAATGTGGTTGAGTGAAAACTAACAACTATGGATGTAAATATCCTGACAACAATTTCTTGTGAGTTATCTTAGATTCCCTGGAGGAAACAAATGATTGGAGGAGGTAATAAAGAGGTAGGTTAGTCATTAGTGAAAGGAATTTGAAGTTCAAAAAATTGTTGGAGCAAAGGGATTTTGCAAATTTGGCATTGAAAAAGATGGAAATATTGGGTGGTTAAGGGTGTAGCAACAAAAATACCAATGACCTAGAAGGACAAATCTATTCCTAGATTGAAAGGATGAAGAGGATTTTGAGTTTGTATGAAGATAAAATATTGTGTTTGATCCAAAACAACAATATGCAAGACACTACTTAGGAGTGATATTACACAAATTATAATGGTGTTGGTGGGGAATAGGAATCATGAGGAATACCATTGAATGAGAAGATCTATTGGATCAGGTGAAAGGTGCACGAGGTTTAACCCTCGTAAAAGTAGAGGAGAGAGGACTCATCAAAGTCCTGAAAGCATTAGGACCGTCCACAGGAGGACACGTGGAAAGCGGTCAAGTTTTAGGGAAAACCACGAAAGGTTATGAGCCGTCGATCTAGTTAGATCATGGTCGTTAGTACAAGAAGGATCTGGATTGTTGATCTCTCAGGAGAGGGATTTCAGAATTTCTAACACTAGGAGGATGAGAGTGAAGACTCTCCCAAATTCACGAAAAGAAGATTTTTGAAAGAATCAGGGTCATCCATCAGGAAGGATGCATCGTGAGTAGGCATCATTTCGCTGACTCACTAGGGAAGGAAGTCAAAGGAAGAGCTCAGGATTTTGTGAAACGCGAATTTGCGACATCAAATCAGATATGTCGGATCACAGTGTATCAAGGCCATTGATCTAATGCCCAAATAATTTTGGAAATTTGAAGTCGAGAGTTGGAAGGTGAAGACTTCGCTAGAGTCCCGAAAGGTGGAACACTGGGATTCAATCAGGACTGTTGGTTCATGGGAGGCCTGGATCATAGATCTGGGTGGCATCAATCTCCAAGAGTTAGAGATTTGAAAATGAAAGAAGGAGGGGCACTGCATCACGATTCCCCGAATCATGAAAGATGAAACATTTGGAGGAGTAGCCCTAGGCCACAGGACAGGCTCGTGTGGAGAAGGCTTAAGGGAGGAGCCAAAGAGCCATTAGGCCCTTTTCGAGTTTCAACACTTCGAAGGACAAGGAGCGGGGAACACCTGCAATAGGAATCATGAAGTCGTGAGTTCTGAAATACATATATGGGTTAAGTCAGTGGTCACACCCGTGGTAATATGGACGAGAGATAATGGGGGAGCTAGCTATGGAGATAGGCTCTAAATTGCCAATCGGAGTTCGGGGGTTTGAAGTCAAGGGTGACATGCACATAGAATTCTTGAAACGTGAAAGGTTTGCATCCTAAAGACTTGGGTCCCATCCCAGGGTCAAGAGAGAGGAAGTGGATGATTGTGAAAGGAGCCAGTGTCGTGTTGGGGGGTGTTGGTTCAGGAAGAATAAGAGCACCGAATAACAGAGCGTCCGCATGGGATTTCTTCAAGGCCTGTGTCAGGGACAAAAGGGACCTGTGGATCTATTTGAAGGGTTCTAGCAGGAGCCCAAAGAGCCATTTTATCCCATCAAGAGGGAACGATCTAGTGACCGGGAGGTCGCAGAACCCCGTGGGAAAGGGGAGTTGCATCAAAGAGTCAGACATAGGTATGAAAGACTCCTTCCAAAAAGTGTGATTGGCACATAAATCCTGTTTAGAGTGGAGGCAAAGCTTGACACTCATCCATTTGAGGGGAAAATATATGAATAGAAACTAAACAATTAGTTAAGGCAACTTGAGGTTTATTCCAACTGTCAAGAATATAATGATGTGCAGAATATTACTTTTGCATTCCTTAAATCAGAGCATACTCTCTTGTGGTGGGAGGACTACCACCAACATCAACAACAGAAAAAGAATGCACCTATTACTAATTAGAGTTTCTTCAAAGGATAATTGTGGAAGAAATTTTACCAAGCTAGGTGTGAAAGAGAACATCAATTTGATTGGTAGTATCACAGGGAACGTCATGAACAGTATCTACAAGATTACACTGTCAAATTCTAAAAATTAGCCATCTAACTGAAATTTCAGAGGATGACCCAGTGTGCTTATTAAATACAATGGAGGCCCTCATGGTTATATCCAACAAGAGCTGGCATTATTTGATATACAGACATTAGACGAATCTTGCACAAAGACCTGTATATTGATATGAAAGGGAAGAACATGAAGGCATTCACAAAAGAATCCTTTCGATATGAGTCAGGTGTTAAATTTAAAGTAGCTGGAAAGGATATTATTCCTTCAAGAAAACCTCTAAGTATCCCTCCAAGCAACCCTCTTCTTAGCTTCCCTCCAAGATTCCCTCTTCCTAAACTTCCCTCCTGAAGATACCCCCTTTCCAGGTTAGCCTAGGTCGGCCCTACCCTAGCTACGTCATCCCGAACCTAGCTTCCTTAACCTAAATCCTATCTTATCCTATCCTAGGGGGTGACCCTAACCCAACCCTACCTAACCTAGACTCTATCATATATAAAGAGAGGGAGGTGCCCTCTCTTCACATCAGTTTTCAGATCAATTTTTATATGAGTTTTACATCAGTTCTGTAGCAGCTAATATATTATGAGGGAGCAACAACATTGGTTATTCTAGGCAACAGCTAGGAGGTTCATTTCTGAAAGTTGTTTACTTTGTTCTAGGTAGCAGCTAGGGGCAACATGTAGGAGATAATATATCTTTGTTGTGAGATAGAATATTTATGTTCTTGTGGACAAAAATCTACTCTATCCTGTAGCAGTTGTTAACTCTATCCTGTAGTAGCTGTTAACTCTATTCTAGAGCAACAACTTGACTTTGTTCTAGGGAAGCAATTATACTTTGTTCTAAGGTTGTTCTGGAAAAAAAAATTAAGAGTGTTCTCAACAACAATTGTACTCTGTTCTAAGGCTTATACTGGACAACAACTAAGGCCTATTATGGACAATAACTAAGGCCTATTCTGATACAACCTTGAGGAGAAATTTGGGGCAGCCAACAAGCAGCAAGAAAAAAATTATGTAATAGCAGTAAGAACTAATGTCTTAGTGCTATTTCTAAGAAGAGTCTTGTAAGTTCATTGTACTTGTTTGACTGATCAATATATCATAGAAGTTTGTTGGGTTTTCTTCCCCTTGAGGGTTTCCCAGGATAAATACTTGTGTCTATGTGAATGATTGTTCTTCCTATGATTCAGTTTATCTGTTAAAGTTATAAAGAACACTATTTTTATCTTCTATATCTGGTTATGCTTGAAAATTAATACCAGGCAGAGCAACGTGCAGATGGAGAGAAGGCTCCTAAACAATGCAGTCATTGCCACAAGATTGGACACACCAATGAAGACTGTTGGCCATTGCATCCAAAGTTCCTCCCAAAGAACCATGCCAATAAGAAATCCATGATGATCGAGGGAAACAAGAAGGATTGAAGGTTCAAGAGAAGAGGATGCCGAAAAAAGCAACTTGCTAGCAAATGGCCAGTGCTTCAATAAGAACAAGTTGGGAACAACTAGTTAGGAACTTGGTCATTTTTGTAGTTAAGAATAGTGTAACCCGTGTAAAGTGTTGATGGAGGCCATCAACTTAAAGGGGGGAGATTTGATCTGTTTGTTTTGGCCACGTGGACACTGAAGCCATGTAAACATAATAAGTCATAAAAATCAGTTTCGAATGAAACCCAATTGGGAGAATGGGTTTGGTTATTTAGTTTGGTTTTTCCTTGTGTTATTTTAAATTGCCATAGGAAGAAATATAGGGTAGAGATGAGTAGATAGAGGAGGAAGCGGCTGCAGTTAGAGCGGCATAGGAATATCTTGTTGCTAGTGCCAGGGCGCAAGAAGAGATATAACTCTACAACCACTATATCTCACTCTTTAATGAATCTTGTTTGTCTTTTGTGTTCTTATAGAAAGGCTCTCATGCGAGATTGTTGTTATTGTGATGTTTGACTTGCCATTCATGACAAATGTGGTGTAGCACATTAAAAAATATGTTCAAAATTAATGGTATGCTCTGTTATGGGACATTTTATTTATGTTGTCGAAAAACTCTAAGTACTTTTTGTATGTATCATGTTTTGAGCATTTAACTCTGTTTAGTAAGGAGGATGATTAGTTCTCAGGCATATATTGAAATATGTTCTGTGGTTATACTTCCCTACTGTAAAATCTGTTTAACAAGATCTTCCCACGCAAATCATTGAATTTTAGTATGGTTCTAGTTTAGGGATAAAACAGTAATGGTAGAAGAGGCAATCCTCCAACGCTTTTGGTTTTGTATTTATAGCTTTTATAAAACCAATATAAATTGTTTTCTTTCATTAAAAAATAATGAGTAAGGATGGCCATATATAGTTTAACGTAATACTTGAAATCACCAGGACTTAATATTTTATTACATCCGAATATATTGATCTACCTATGTGCGGATTAGAACCCTAACATGTTCGCCCCCTTAAAAATAGCCTTGTCCTCAAGGATTGCGATGTGGAAACTGCTGCAGAATGGTAGTTGGCTCCCAAGTGGCATTTGCTGGATTTGTATCTTTCCACTGGACTAGCACTTCCTTGATGGTTCTCTGATGTAGGCAACGCTCACGTTGGTCCAAAAATGCTTCGGGCTGTAGCCAAATGGATCCTTCTTAAACTAACTCAGGAAGGTTGGTTTGAATTTGGCACCTAGTTCCAATAACCTTATTTAAGTATGAAACATGAAAAACTGGATGTAGCTTCGACTGACTGTGCAGAGATAACTGATATGCAACTTGTCCCACATGCTTGAGAACTGTATAAGGACCATAAAATTTGGGCACTAGCTTCTGACAATGCTCAACCTTGAGGGAAGTTTGCTTGTATGGTTGCAGTCACAGAAACACCTGATCCCCTTCTGCAAATTGAAGTTCAGAGCGACCTTGATCTGCTTGTTGCTTCATGCAATTTTGTGCCATGACCAAGTTCTCTTTAAGGGTACAAAAAATATCATCTCGAACTGTAAGTGTTTAGTCAACCGACTGGGCCTTCGAGGTACCCGATAAGTATGAGAGAACTAAAGGTGGATTCTATCCATATATCACTTCAAAAGGAGTCATGCGAGTAGCTGTATGGTAGGAAGTGTTGTACCACCATTCGTCTAGGGGTAGCCATTGAGCCCACTGATGTTGTTTTTCAGAGGCAAAACACCTCAAATATGTTTCCAAACACTTGTTGACAACTTTTGTTTGACCATCAGTCTAGGGATGATAAGATGTGCTGAGATGCAATTGGGTGCCCTGGAGCTTAAACAGTTCTTGCCAAAAATTGCTTGTGAAAGTTGGGTCACGATCAGAAACAATAGAGTGCAGCATGCCATGAAGCTTGAAGACCTAGTCCATGAAAAGTTGAGCCACCATGGATGCAGTAAATGGGTGTTGAAGAGCATAGAAATGAGAATACTTGGAAAGGTGATCCACAACCACCATTATGACTGATTTATTCCCTGATTTGGGTAAGCCGGTAATAAAGTCCATAGAGATATCCTTCCAAATAGCTGGTGGAATCGGAAGCGGTTGTAGTGTGCCCGAAGATTTGACTGTTTCTCCCTAGTTGCGTTGACACACCTCACATTCAAAGACAAAATTACGGATGTCTTGTTTCATACCATCCTAGAAAAAAGAACGTTTGACTCTGTCATATGTTTTGGTGAACCCTGAGTGCCCCATTGTGGGTGTAGCATGAAGCTCAGAAAGTACCATGGATTTAAGCTTTGATTGTTTACTTAAATACAAACGACATTTGTATCAAAGCTCATCCTAGAGCTAAGAGTACCCTAGGGCATTCAGAGCGTTGGTCTACAATTACCGGATCAGATGCAAACTTTTGGGATCTTGAAGCTATTCCTGGAGCACAGCTTGGAGCCAATCGGGTACAATGAAGGAAAGAGAAAAAAGGAATCCTTCTTCTTCATATTTTTGGGACAGTGCATCTGCCACTACATTGTCTTTTCCCTTCTTGTAAATGATCTCATGATCATAACCAAAGAGCTTAGTCACCCATTTTTGTTGCTCCTGGGAGGAAATACGTTGTTCCAGAAAGTACTCAAGGATTTGATGGTCGGTCTTGATTTGGAAGTGTTGCCCCAAGAGATAAGGGCACCACATATCAACGGCATGCAAAATAGCCAATATTTCCTTTTCACAAATGGGTTTTCCCAGATTCCTTTCAGACAATTGCTTGTTGGTGAAGGCCAAAGGTCGACCCTCTTGCATAAGGACAACAATGATTCCCTTCCCTAAGGCATCACATTCCAACACAAAGGTCTTTGTGAAATCAGGAAGGGCCAGAACTGGAGTGGTGCACATGGCCATATTCAAGGTTTGAAAAGATTGAGTAGCAGCTGGAGTCCAAGTGAAAGAGTTCTTTTTTAGGAGAGAAGTGATAGGTGTTGCAATCTTTCCGTAGTTTTGAACAAACTTGCGATAATATCCTGTTAAGCCCAAAAATCCACGCAATCTTTTGAGAGTCTTTGGGTGTGGCCAATATTGCATAGATTTAATCTTTTTTGGATCCACACTGACGTCATCTTTGCCAAATAGATGATGCAAGTATTCTACTTCTGAGGCACCAAAAGCACATTTAGACTATTTCAAGAAAAATTCGTGTTGGGAGACGAGATGGAGAATTTGATCCATAGTAGTAAGATGGCCTATCCGGGTTTTTCTATAGATGAGGATATAATCAAAGAAAACTAAGACAAAATGACGGAGAAAGGGATAAAAGACATGATTCATGATGCTTTGGAAAGTGGAGGGGGCATTACACAAGCCAAAGGGCATGACCAAAAACTCATAGTGGCCCTCATGAGTGCGAAAGGCCATATTGGGAATGTCTACCTCTTTCATACATATCTGGTGATAGCTCGAGCGAAGATCAAGTTTAGTAAAGAATTGGGCACCACTCAATTCATTCAGGAGGTCATCAATGACAAGAATGGGAAATTTGTCTTTAATGGTCAATTTGTTGAGGGCACGGAAGTCAGGACACATTCTCCAAGAACCTTCTTTCTTTAGGACCATGACTAGAGGAGAAGAGTAAGGGCTCGTACTAGGGTGGATAATGCATGCATTAAGGAGTTCCTGGACCATTTTCTCAATTTCATTTTTTTGTGAGAATGGGTGGCGATATGGATGAATATTGGGAGGAAGGCTTCTGGGTACAAGGGGAGTGGAATGATCATGAACACCATAGGAAGGAGGGAGGCCTTAGGGAGTGGAAAATACCATTTGATGTTTATAAAGGATATCTTGGAGGTCATGTAGCACCAGGGGTGTCTCTGTGGCTTGAATGGCATGGAGTTGGGCAATGACATTAGAATGATCTTTTCTGAGTAGATTTTCCATGCGATGGGAACTAATGACCTCAGGTGAACCAACAGTGATTCCTTGGAATTTATATTGGTGGCCTTCTTGGTTGAATTGCATAGTTAATGCCTTAAAATCCATGAGAATGGGACCCAAAGTTCTTAGCCATTCTGCACCCAACACAATGTCACAACCACCCATGTCGATAGAAAACATATGGGATTTTAGGTGGTAGTCACTTATTTCGAGACACACACTTTCATAGCACCCACCACATTTCATGGAACCACCATTGGCAATCATGATTTGGAAATTTTTGACAGCATGTATGTAGCAATGAGTTTCTTGGGAAATGCAACGATGAATAAAATTATGGGTGCTTCCACTATCAACCATAATGATGACCTTCTGATGTTTGATGTAACTGATTAACTTGAGGGTTTGGGGAGTGGAAAAGCCAGTGAGAGCATTGAGGGAAATGACGTTTTCTACTTTGGGAGGGTCTGAGGGAGGGGTTATGTCAGTGATTTTAGGTGACTCAGACACAAGGGGAGTTTCAACATCCTCTTCTGAAATATCCTCAGAGATGGACATAAAAATATTTTGTTGCTTACACTTGTGGCCCAGGAAATATTTGTCATAACAATTATAACAAAGGCCTTTGAGTTGGCGTTCAACCATTTCATCCCTAGTCAATTTTTGGATTTTTAATGGGGCAGAGCGAGTAGTGGGAGTGATGGGTTTAGGGTGAGGGATAAAGGAGGGTTTTCGGTTTTGGGATGATGCAACCTGTTGTGCTTCTTTATCTCTTTTAGTAGCCTCCACCCAAGTCGAGGGTCGATCCATGAGGACATGGGCCCAAATCTCCTCCTTGAGGCCACTAATAAAACACTCTCGAAAGAAAGCTTCAGTCATGCCCTCTGTTCAAAAAGCCAGGCGCTCAAAGGCAACTATGAAGTCTTATACTATTCCGGATTGTTTCAAATTTGTCAAACGACCCAAATGGTTGGTGTCTGTGTCAAAGCATTCATAAAGATTAGTCACAAATTGGGTCCAAGCAATATACCCTTGATGGGAAGTTTTTCTCCATTGCCACCATTGCCAACGTTCTTGATCTAGATGGAGAACACCATACCGAAGTTTGGCCAAGTCATCTATAATGTTGTATAAAGAGAAATAATATTCCATTTGGGTTACCCAACCTGTGGGGTCCGAGCCATCAAATTTGGTCATGTCCACCTGCGGAAGGCATATGTCACGTTGAAAGTGATGGGACTGAAAGGTATGGGAATGGGAGGAAGTGTCTCCTTCATTCTTTGGAGGTGCTTCAAAGAAATGGTCATCTGTAGGGATCTTCAGTTTGGTGCAAAGTGATGCAAAGACAGATTCAAGATGGGTGGTCAGTTCTTGTTTGACTTCCTCCATTGAGGGCTGCATGGTTGTATTTATGGTAGCATTGATGGACGAATCGATGGAGGCAATAGTAGCACTAAGTTGTTTCACTTCTTTTTGGGTTTCGAGGAAACCAAATTGCATGGTGTTGAAGAGAGCTTCTAGGTCTTGTCTACGGGTATGGGCCATGAGGATGGGTGAACTAAAAAGGGGCGGGCGGGGTCAAAAATTTTTCCAAAAAATAATATGGATGAATGTGATAAGGGCAGAGAGATGAATCCAATGGAATAGGTCTCAAATAATGGTGAAAAAATTTCCAGACTTGTTTTTTTTTTTTAACACCTACGGAGTTATACTTCGGTCTGAAGAATACTGCAATGATGAAATCCCCAAATGCTTAACTAGAAAGAGATGTGTATTTACGTGGAAACCCGAACACAGTTGCGCTACAATATATCTGGTTTGTTTTAATTTGATTATGTTTCTGTCCCCCAAGGGTTAGGTATTCAAGGGTTCTACAGATAAGGGTTTGCCCTATGTTATATCTCTCTGATATATGTGCGGGGTCCAACAGTAGTACTCAACCCAATATCTCAGGGCACTAACTAAGGAGGATAGACTGTACCCTTAGCCATACTACCCGACTACCCAGTTACTAGAGAGTATCTTCCCGAGTGTTGTTCCCGGTGACACTATAGCAGTCCAGTGGCCGATAGGTTTATCTAAAGAGGGCTTCAGGAAATGTAGAACGATCTGTACACAGGTGATGTATGATGCACTACCACTCGAAGGGGTACCAACAGGGGTTACAAGGGTAGCCAACAGATGTGCACTTAAGAACCACTTGTATTTCCTACGTGTATGAATCCCTCAACCCCGATTTTATGCGCGTAATGACAGATCTCTATGGTTTAAAGACGTCAGAATACGTCTCTACCCTGGAAAAAAAATTCCCACAATTTCTGCCAAGGAAAGTGCTCTGATACCACTTGCAAGATACCAGATATAATAAATATGTAGAACAGAAATAAAATGATAGAAATGGCAGAATAACAGTAATATATCTAGCATAATCTCCACACTAATAGATAAATGATATAAGAACAGCAACAGAAATAACACTTTGATTCAGAAATCAATGTTCACAGGCCTCTTCGAGGGGGCAACCTCCAATCAAGCAGCGCTCTGTTACAATAATCTCCAAGATAGGGTTTTCATACCCTCGACCCTTATTTATACTAAATATTTCTATCAAGAGAAGCATATAGAGGAAGATACTTCTAGAAGTGGAAGCTTCTATTAGGTCTTCTTACATCCACCTTATTTTATTTTATTGAAAGGCCTTATTAATATTGACCTTTATTACATCCGAATATATTGATCTACCTATGTGCAGGTTAGGACCCTAACACGTACCCTTTGAATCACTAACATTGAAACAACTAGCACACTACTTCTGATAACGATCATCATGGAACCCTAAAATCACAACGAATTACAGAGTATTTCTGGGAACAACAACACGATATAGCAAACAAATATCGACTAGGTCTGAGTGTTAGTGGGCGGAGTCGCGTGTTCGAATTGGGTGCAGTCATTTTCACTGGCACGCAATGGGTCGCGCAAAACCTAGACGATGAATAATGTAATATTCTGAGTCCATGATAACAGAAAACCCAATGTTTTCGTTAAAGCTTAGAGATTCGAAATACCATCACAGGGCCAAAATAGACACAAACAAATAAAATTAGAATAAGTAGTACCATTGCTATGATGCACATGCAGAGCCGCTAATAACCTCATTGTCCTCCTCTATGCTTTCCTTTCGCACCACTCAACGAAGAACCTAAGGAGTCGGAAAGAGTAAAAGATGTGTTTTTTAGGGTTTTGGGAAGGGTTTATGAATAAAGTGAAATAATTCTCTTGATATTGAGTTTAGTAAATTTATAAAAATGAGGTTTAGGACACTCCTCAAATCTAATCAATTCCTTTGAAATGATGGGTTATACATACGTACAAGGTTATTTTGAAAACATTTTGAGAGCTTTGTTCTAAGAGCCCAATTTCCTCAACATCTTTTCTTAATAAATAAATAATCTTTGTTCAAATGGTGAAATAACTTTTAAAAACAATTTATAACCAATTAAGATAGTCATTGCCATGATAACCTACCTCCATTATAATGTTTACATATTTCAATCCATACATTCATCCAGTCAATATTATTTGCAATGTATAAATGCAGTGCATCCCACTCTTGAGCAACTGAATCAAAAAAACATAATTCACCAATATTAAATATTAGTTATAACGTACAATATGCAGGCAATTATAAATATTTATAATTTATGAAATAAATTGTATTAACATATTAATGAGTATGATCATATACACTAAAAATGAAACTTTATATGTATTATTAATATCTCATGTTAGTAAAGGTAATCATAATGCTTTCTTATATTAGTAATGATTAGTGGATGATGACCAATTAGACATTGATGTTGCTATTCATATATTCATATCCATATCAAAGGATGATAGTCCAAGAAGAAGGCATTAGTAAAGGATTGGGACTATAATGGAGGCCATAATGTAAGGAAAATTGGTAATTGCAATCAGGGTTAAGGGTTTTGGACGACCAAATGGTGGAGGCCTCAACACACCTAGAATATTTAATGACATCGTACCACCAAGAAAAAACTCTTTATGGTCATTTCAAAGGACATTTATGATGAGGAAGTTGAAGCTAAAACCCCTGAGGTTACTCATCCATCTATTGTGTATCCTATGGAGTACTGCACCAAACCTTTTACCTTACCATATTGCTATCGGTCTAATTTTTTCTCCATTTCGATTAAAGAACCTCCAACAAAGGTTAGAGTCCACTCTTCATAATCACAAAGACTCTTTCCTACATCAACTAGTCTTAACTTCAGAATTAGTCGGAATCTCCACAGTGTTGATGACATCTTGTCGTCGACGTTTCGGATCCATAGCAGGATCCATCATCAGGACAAAAAAGTCTGGGAAAAATAGTACGAGAAGAGCCTTTATTAAATAGTGATGCGG
>ML786832.1:153034-184225 GCA_009831015.1 Picea engelmannii | reverse complement strand
TCCCTCAAGACTAGGGTTTCTTCATTAATTTAACCAACTTAAAATTAATATTATTTTTACTAAAACCTATGGTCAACTTTTCAGTCAACCCTATTTTTAGCCTTTTTAACATAAAATAATAAGGTTAGCCTTAATAATTTTGAACCTAATTTCTAGCATTTTTATGAACCTTACTTAATTATTAATAATTTAAACCTAAAACTAAGCTTATAATTAAACCAACTTAAGACTAATATTATTTCCCTCAAACCTAGGTGTTACCTCTTTGACAAAAACTAACATTAACTTAAGATTTTATGAACTCCCTCAATTCTAGGGTTTCATCACTTTTTAACCTTAATCTAGCCCTTAATCAACTTAAAATTATTATTAATTTTACCAAAACCTCTGGTCAACCCTAATTTTCTCCTAAAACTAGGGTTTCACTCAGCCAAGCGCATCTCCTTCACCCGCCGCATCACTATTTAATAAAGGCTCTTCTCGTACTATTTTTCCCAGACTTTTTTGTCCTGATGATGGATCCTGCTATGGATCCGAAACGTCGACGACAAGATGTCATCAACACTGTGGAGATTCCGACTAATTCTGAAGTTAATTTTCACCACATAAACTTAAATGAACAGATCAACTAGTCTTGTTACATTCTAAGGCACAAGATCAATTCGAGAGGTCAAGTGTAGTGGTTTGAGATATGTACTTCTTTTAGAACATTTTGAACAAGAAACATAATAAATAATAAGTAAAGAATACATACCTCCTTTACATGATTTGTATTGTCCTTGGTTGACGTAGTGTACTCGAATGACTAGAAAGTGTCTCCAAATTAAGATTTCCCTTGCCACTTGCACCCACTTTCCCTTCTCTTCTGACCTTATATATACAATATTTCAACATTTCAATACATTCATCAATCCTCTAGTTGATCATCTTCGTCAAAATAAACATCCATATCATCTGGTTCATATAACGTGTTGTAAGGATTGACCGTATCAACATCGTCATCAATGTACTCATTTCCAAGCAATATATCTTCATCATCAAGATCTGCATTGCCTCCTACTAGTACACTTGGTTCATCTCCTCCAGGCTCTTCATCTGAGACATCTACTACATCGACTACTTGTTCCTCTGCATCATCTTCTTCTTCAAGATCATTTTCTTTCTCTATAATATTTTACTTTAGTGGCCTTCCTCTTGGATCATACCTAACAAAAAATGACCAACCTACTTTACCTGGAACCTCTGAGTAGAAGACTTGTTCACATTGGATTGGAAGAACATAATGATCTATTCCTGGCTCAAATGACCTTGTATTAACCATGGTAAATCCATTATCATGTAGAATAACAGTTTTATCAGGATCACGCTCATTCATTCATAGCCTGTACCATTTGACATCAAACAAAACTATTTTGAAGGATTTAAAGTCACACTCAAGTAAGTCCTCCAAATACCCATAGTATCGATTTTTCAGATACTTCAGGATGTCTGTCACTTCTAGAGGAAACATTAGTGACCTCGAAGACTGCAATTATCCCACAATCAAAATTTTTCCTCTTTTCGTCCAACTTTGTGATGAAAAATTTACGACCATTGCACCACATAGCCTTGTGATGTTTCAACTGCAATATGCCAGACACATAAAACATATTTCACATAACTTGTAATGTATGGATGGTAAAAACACATCGACACTAACATTAATAATTTATGAAATAACATAATGAAATTATATTGAATGAATAGCATGCTTGCCTGTTTATCTTTCAAACCATGTGCTAAATCAATTTCCTACTGCATAAGATTGGTATCTCCATTATGATGATCTTCTATAACCAATGTAGACACCCCTTCCCATGATAAACTACCTTCATGTTGTATGCATATATCAATCCATACCTTTATTAAGTCAATATTGTTTGCAATGTATATATGTAGTGCATCCCACTCTCGACCAACTGTATCAGAAAATCACAATTCACCAATATATGTTAGTTAGCAAGGTAAAAAATATTAATAATTGATGAAAGCATAAAAATTAAATAAGTATGATATACATAAAAAAGAAAATTCAGATGTATTATAAACCTAACTACCTTTCACTTTCGTCATTCTACCTTTCCCCAATAGGTGCTCCCCTTCAAATTCTTTAATGGAGTTCACATCCCAAATGTGATCCACATGCATATTTGTAGATAATTTAGGAAGATATTGACTAATATAAACCATTGATTGATATAGAATATATCCCTCCACCATAGAACCCTCGGGGCATGCTCTTTGTCTAACCAAAGCCTTTAATGATTTCAGGTGCCTCTCCACCATCCACATCCTTATGTGTACTGGTCCACACAATTCAATCTCCTCAACTTGTTGTATGAGGTAGTGTTCTTGTGCATTGAAAAATGTCGGAGGTAGATACTTTTGCATTTCACACATTAGTTGGGGAATTTATCTCTTCCAATACTTTATATCTTCTTGATGAATTTCTATCAATGACAACCATCTATAGTCGATGTTGCAAGCAAGTACCATGTTTCAACAAAACATATAAATTAATATATTACATTATAAGTAAAACATATGTCATTAAGAAATTGAATAACAAATTGGCAAAAACAATTTGCATATAATTTACTACTTACCTCATGTATTTGCCAAGATCATATATAACTTGTTTGATGTTGTTGTTGAAGTGGTCTGCAAGAGATAGAGGTAGAACATACTGTAACAATCAAAATCGATCGTTATTTGATTCTAAAGTATAATAAAACAAAACTAAAAAGATGTATATCAATATAAATATATATATATAGAAAAATAATTACCTTAATGAAGTTATGCCAATAATGTGTTTTTACCCCACCAAATTCACCTTTCTTTGTTAAGATATTATTTATGTTTGAAGAAAAACCCATGGGAAATTTTATTCTCCTGATGAAGGCTATTTTGATCTCCGTCGCTATTTGATTGGATCACACTTTTCATTGCATGATTGGATTCTTGAATGTCACTACAAATATTGATGAATTTTTCTTTATCCCTCCTACCATCTATGATTCGCCATAATTTTTCTGTCACATTCTTCCCGATATGCATTGTATCAAACAAATGAGCTATTTTTAGGTCCTGATAGTAGGCCAACCTCATGAATTGAGAGGGGTAACTTTTCATTCCTTGTGGGAGCCCATTGTTAATACCTTCATGACATTGATGAAGAATCAAATAAAAATTCATAACATTACATATACAATATTACATAAACAAATTACAATATACCATCTTGACGACTTTTGTTATATTCCAACTTCCATAGATGAGGTGTCATTCTTCGTGCTTTTAATCCAGTCTCTTCTTTCTCATTGAAAATATGTTTTTTACTAGTACAATACCTATGGTTCTTAGAGAGGAAGTGCCTATATTGATCAAACAAATCTACCCTTTGTTTGAAGACCTACAAAAGTTGGATTAATAATTATGTCAATTATACGAAGGGGATTATTTAAAAAAACATGCAGCATGGTATCTTCAAATAATTATTTACTATAATTAAAGTGAAATGGATCGTTACATACCACAAAAATGTGTTATCCCTAGGGCATCATGAATTGCCCATACAAGTATTCCACGGAATTGAAATTCCTTCTGCCTTATTGGTTTACAAACTTCATACATAGTGATGATGGCCCATAACTTTAGTAACTCGTCGATGAGAGGCTCTATATATCTATTCATATATTTAACCTGTTACATACCTAATTGCTTGAAATTACACATAATTACTAACATGATGTGAATATATAAGTAAGTAAATAAATACAAGGTATTGTGCAACAAGAAATACAAATGAAATCTTACATTCGGAAAATTAATGATAACATTACATACCTGGAACAATCATTGTCAACATTATGTGCTCCCTCTTTATTGACATCCAAGGAGGAATGTTATTGTTGATAACAAAAATTGGCCACACTGAGTTAATAGACTTGAGCTCCCCAAATGGATTAACACCATCAGTGGCCAATGAAAGCCTAGCATTATGAGGTTCATCTTTAAAAACTGGCCATTTTTCCTTAATTTACTTAAATGCATAACCATCTACAGGCATTCGAAGAACACCATCTCCACTTCTATTACGTGCATGGTAATCCATAAACTGTGCTATGATTTTTCACCGGAATAGTCGTTGCAAACGTGGAATTACGGGAATATGACGAAGAACCTTATGATGCACCTTTTTTGTTAGTTGATTGGTTCGATATCTAATGGTCTGACATTGCGAGCATTCAATTTTCAACGCATGTTGTCCATAGTATATAATATGATCATTGGGACATTCATCTATAGCTTGATACTCCATTCCAATTTCTTTCATAATGGCATTTAAATATCGATATGTGCAAGGTAAAATATTTTACGATGGTAACATAAATTCACCTAACAACCTACGACATAAAAAATAAGTAATTAGTGTAAAGAATGTTATAATTTGTAAATATTTAATTCTTATTTCAAACATTAATTAAAACTAAAAACAAACAAAAAAAATCAACCTTTATGTATATGTGATGATGAACCATATTACATACCTTAGCATCTGTGTCATACAACTGTTTGACAAACCATTCAAAACCTTTATGTTCACCAACAATAATGTAGCGGAAAGAAGATTTTCTTTTGAACCTTTATAAAGTGGTTTTTCTGCCTTCTCTAGCAGAGGTACATCAAGATCACCAATGTCCTCATCATCATCTTCGTTCGGTCGAGCGAACAAGTCTTGGATCAATTCATTTGTCCCATGGTCTTCAACTATATTGTTATTATTGTCATATTCTTCCATAGGATCATTAACTTGATCTTCAATATTCGACACTCCAAATTCCTTGACACCTTGTAGTAAAACATCATTTCTGTTAGTACTTGGCACATTCGAACACTTAGGGGGCCAGCCTGACTTTACAGTTACAAACATTCATGCAAAATTAGTGTACTGCATAAGAAATATTTAAACAATATAAAATTTTATAAATACAATCAATATAAAGATATAATAATGAATATATAGTTTACCAAGGGACGATATTCGTTCGGTCGACCTTCAACATGCCCATGGGTTCTGCAATGTCTTACAGTTGTTTGTATTAAAATTCTTCTAACTTTTGTGCTCCCACATTTAGCACAAGGGCAATAACATCTCTCGTAACCTTGTCCATAATATCTCCACATTTTTCACCACAACCAAAATATTGAGACGGTTATGTTATAACGTTCAGTGATGATGTGCTAGATCTATTCGATTCTTGAAATGCAATAGACCAAACCATACAATATATTTTACCGCATAAGCTTCAAAGCTTCACCATAACCAAGTAACATAATCAAACGACATAATAGAACTAGGGAAAGAGATCAAGTCACATATAAGCATGGAAAAATTACCATGTTCACAGATGACATAAAATATACATAAATGTACAAGGTTATAAAATATTAAAGGAAACAAAAGAAAACAGATATTTAACTAACCTTCAAAGTCTAAAATCCTCTTGCATGCCTTGAACAATGATCACAAAGATAAGCTCTGTAGATCAAATATCAGTTCGATCTCTTAATCAACAATCAAACCTCCATATAAAAATGAAGATTAGCAGAGCTATAAAACATAAAATATGTCGCAACTATAACAAATTAGTTGAAATTATGTTCGCATTAACTAATTTATAGATTCGTCATCATTGAAATTCCAACGAATATAACCCTAAATTAAGGTTTACCATTTCGAAGTCAATGACCTTTATGTTGACCTACAAACGGCTATATTAAAGTGTCAGAACTGGGTGTCGTACTTTCGATGACCTTAGAACACGTCGGAAATCCGACGTTATCAGGACTAATTTAAAAAAAAAACAGTAAAAATTCATTTTTTAAATTTTTTTTCGACAAAAAAATTGATTTTATCACAATCGTCATAATAGTTGATCGATTGTTTAGCCTATATGTAATAGTGGGTTCTTATGAGGGTAGGGACGAAGTGGACACTACGCAGATCAAATAAAGGGCTTGTTGTACACCTCTTAGTTCTGCTTCAATTCTATTGTACATGGGTTCTTGTTTTTCTTAGTTGCTTTGTAAAATATCTTTTGAGGCATCTCCTACAGCTGAAATAATGAAGTCGAAGTTGTCGACCGTGAGTACATTCTACATCTTTGGTTTATTATATTTGGACTTCTTCCGCGACGAAGGTTTCATGGGGGAAACCTTCCTTTTCTTAGATGGATCAATGTCATCAAGGAGGTTATGTGGGGATGTTACTTCACCTTGCTTTTCTTCTTCTTGTTCTCTTTCCTCTTTTTTCACTTCATCGTCACCTCCTTAGCTAGGTGACTCGAATGCGGTCTCTTCTGATGAGATGTGTACTTCCTGTACATTGTTTTCTTCTTCTTCCTGCTACTGCTTGGGGCATCATCCTCTTCACGAGTAACCATCAGTTTTCCAATGAGGTCTGGGTCAGACAACTCTGTGGGGTCAGCAGGGATAAGGAGTTATGTAGGCCAGTCTTTAATGATTTCTTTCAGGTCCTCTGTAGTGAGATTGTAGTAGTACTAAATTTCTTCTTTTCTTTCATCGACGCACATAGTAATGTAAATAAAATGCCTATCTGTGTGAAACTTCATAAGAGGCCTGAGTCTATCCAGGGTGTTCAACATCATACGAGGGAAGGACTCAATAGTTGTCCTAAGTTGTAGGTAGTAGGTATAAAATACTACATTTGATTTCCACTTCTTTCCCATATCGCTCGAATATGAGAGCATGATGAACTTTGTAGCAAGTGGCTCGAATGGATTGATCTCAGGGAAGGTCGCACCTTTCGAAATCTCCCAAGAAGTAAAGGTGATGAGGATCTAGAGCCAGCTGAAGTGAAACTCATAGCCCTGATCCTAAGCTTTGCGACAATCCAGTTCAAGTTGGTTAACTAGGTACTTCGCCTAGTTCATTTGGAGTCCTTCCACACATTTTCCAACGAGGTCAATGACAAACCCTGTAACCTGTCTGGGCCTCTTCTTTCTTACTAGATTTCCTGCAATTAATTGTCATGCTAGGTGCACTGTGCCATTCTTTATGGAGTCTACCTTGTATCCTCGCATCCCCTTCTCAACATCATCGCATGTTTCTTTAATCTTCTATGCCAAGGCACGATCTGTAGCTTTTCCTGGGTAGAATTCTTGTGGGTCTGGTCCCTGCATGCTTAGTCTGGTGATCCTATGGATCAGATTCGGATAGACATTGATACATATGTCCAACCACAGATAGCCACCATGGAATCATGACAAATGGAATTTAATGTAGGCGTTAACCTCCTGGTGCCTTCCAAAATGTGGAATCTTCATTACATTCAAAAGGGTGGACTATGTGAGGTTCATGGTCCACGACTGAGGGATGATATTCATATTCTTTCCCTTTGTATTGGTCAGATATTTGTGAGGTGTGAGAATTCCATAGCTCTTACGGTCTCCCAGGTTATAGTTGTTAATCTTTAAGGTTGGAATCCTTTCTAGCTATGGTTTGACTGTGCATATCCCCTTCGAGAGATATGTAGTGATGACAATGTAGTTGAAGTCCCTCGGGACACTGTTGTGACTCACTACACATGCCAGGGGTGGGATGTAATCAGGTAGGATGGACATTGATAACTTTTCATTCACCAAGTCATCTCTTTGCTTGGTTCGTATCTCAGTCACAGCTCGGGATGGTTTGGATCTACGAGTAGTTGACGGGGAGGCTTGCACTCCTCTAGTCAATGAAGCTTGTATACCCACAGATATTACTCTATCAGTCATGAGGTTGATGACTATCTTCTTCACAGACTCTTCGACTACGCTAAGTTATTCAGACATACATGTTCGTAGTTGACTATCTTGGGTTGAAGAGAAACTACCCAATGCATCGGGATGGATGGCGATAGCTCGATGATCACTACACTAAATCAACTAATCTATGAGCTCAGATAATCATGGGTTGAAAAAGTGTTCTCATTGCAAGGCTCAATGGAATAAGTATACAACTAGGTAATAGATCTTTCCAACGAGTGAGAATCCTTCCTTAATGCAGTTTTTTTCCATTACGGCGTGGTCCCAACGGTCTGATGGCAATATTTATGGTCATAACTGTTGTTCTTGTTGATTAAGGTTGGTTGTCATTGATATCAACCCTTGAATAAAGCCCCGTAGCACAAAGGTTGGGTAATGGACCCAAGATTGTTTGATGTAAAGATGACTCATTATTTTCTTGTCACGGTTGATAATAATTAGATATGGATGAAATCCAAAGTGGTCCCCTTATGGTGAAAGCCCTCATGGGAAGACGCTTTGCGGATTGAGTTATCATAGAAGTATGGTTATAGAACCCATGCTTATTTGTGGAATAATGAGATGAATGCTAGTGAATTTGTCAGTGAAACTATCTTATATGGATATTTATTTTCATGCCATTTCTAGTGGTATGTGGAATGTCACATAACTCCTCACAATTAGAGAGTTACGGCCATGAGAAGTTGGAGAACCCAGGTTTGGGTAATGGACCCAAGTTTTTTTTATGGATAATGGTATGAGTTTTGATATATTTTCAGGTAATACTATTCTATATGAATATTACATGTCATTCAATTTTTGTTGGTATGTGGAACGTCACATAACTTCTCACGGTTTGAGAGTTATGGCCTTACGAAGTTGGAGGACCCTCATATGTCATCTAGAAGCCCCAAAAGGTCGAAGTAGTCAAAGTGGTTTAAGAGATTTTAAAAGGTAAATAATAAAGTGAAGTGATGAGTGTAATATAATTCAAAGTGAATACAAAATAAATTAATTCAATAACAAATTTAATGGAGAAATTAGAAGTGGGTTAACCGTAAAATAAGGTAAATGGGCAAAGTGAAGAAGAAGTCTACATTGAAACAAATTCAAAAATCTATGCATAAACAATCAAAGGGGATAGGAAGATGTACAAGGAATATTACAGGGACACTCCTCCACCAAGAAGATTCATATTTTAGAATCAACAACAGACATATAGGCCTCAAGAAGAAGAAGGATTCATAAGAGCACCTTCTTTCATAAGAGATTCAACTCCCAGGTATCAAACTATATTTTTTGGTTTATGTTATGCATGTAATAATTTTGGACATAAAGTTATGAATTGTAGAGCTAACAACATGGACAATAACAACTTTGAGAGTCATACACAAAGGGATTACTTAGGAATACCTAGTGAAACACAAAGAAGAAGCTACAATAGGTTTGAATATTTGAGCACTGAAGTGGAATGTTACAAATGTAAAAATTTTGGACACGTGGCCAAAACTTGTAGAATGATAGTCCCTCCTAAAGAACCTCAACAGAATAACAATAGTCACAGAAAAGAACCTCAGAAAACGACATGGATAAGAAAGCAATATCAGTATAGCAATGAAGAATGCACAGTCTCTCTACAAGATAAGCAGAAGAAACACAGTCGGTATGTTGATAGTGGGTGTTGAAAACACATGACAGGTGATAGAGACAAAATTATTAGATTGCAAAAGGAAAGAAATGGATCAGTCTCCTTCAAAAATGATAATTCAGCCAAAATCATTAGAGAAGGCACAGTCTGAATTGGGAACAAGAATAAAAAGGCACAAAATGTTCTACTGGTAGAAGATATGAAACATAATATTCTAAGTGTGAGTCAAATGTGTGACCAAGGTCATAAATTTACTTTCAATTCACAAAAGTGTGAGATAAGAAGAGAAGATTCAGGGAAATTGATCAGTACAGATGCAAGAAATTCAAACAATCTATATGTGTTAAGTGAAATTGGAAATGAAAATAGTTGTCTAGGAAAGGAATATGAAAGTTGGCTATGGAACAGAAGAATGGGTCACATACATTTTGATAACCTTGTCAAAGTCAGCAAAAGAGAAGCAGGCAGAGAAATTCCCCAGATCATGAAACCAACCAACACTTTATGTAAGCATTGTCAACAAGGAAAGAAAACAAAGACCATGTTCAAATCAAAGGAATATTCAACAAGAATACCACTAGAAATTGTGCATACTGATCTAGTTGGACCAACTACATGTTGGCAACCATTTTCATTCCTATCTTTTCCTTACAAGCTGCCTACACAAGGGTTTTGAACCCTCAATACTTGTCGCAATATTTTTTAAAAATGACACTATTATCTTTCGCTTTCGCATACCTAGTTTTCATTTTCATTTTCACGACTACAAGCGTGAAAACCTATAGTTGGGATTCATGTTGATTGCATTAAAATGATCTTTTGGGTTGTTATGAACCTATTTGTTTATGTGGTCATAACTCTTTTACCTCCAACTCACCACTGGTCACACATTTATCAAAACACCAAACCACCACTCACTTTGCATTTTACTATTGTTAATATGGTTTCGATTTATAAATTCATTGATGCAATGGTTATTTGATATTTTGGTGTCATCGATCAAATTGGTGATGCAATGGTTTTATTGAAAAAATTAATTTTGGGTCAAATCGTGGTTCATTTGACATGTTGTTTCAAATGCTTTTTGATATGCACTATTGTGATTTGAATGTAACGTTTTACCAAGGCGTCGTCGATTGTACAGCTCGACATGATATTTTTGCATGGTCCCAATTTACTACACCACCCTCGCACACATAAGCATTAATGCTCTGTCTTGCATTTCGGGTTGCCTTTGCTTGTTTTGGGAAAGCTGCAGGAAAAATGGTTCTGTGTCTACCCTGTCAAACCCTATCACCGATTACCCTGTTGATCTTGTGCTATTATCTATGGCTCCTATAGTGCGAATTGAGCCCAACGGTGTCCAAACTTTGTTGTTGTTTGATAACGCCTGAGAGTACCTATAGAGGAATGGTTGGTTGGTTTTTATTGAGAAGTTTGAGGGTTTCAACCTAGCAGTCGCTCAACAATTTGCACTTACATTTGATGGATGCAGGGCCAAAGTTGGGGACATCCAACTCGAGTTGAATGAGGATTTCCTTAGCTCAGCCACTGGTCTGCCAGCCGAAGGGAAAAAATCATTTAAAAATTCGAAGGTTGATGAAGTACCATGGCCACTGATGTTTACCTCAAGGAAAATCAACAGTTGTGATAAAGGTATGCCAGTTACAGCTCTCAAATATCGATGGCATGATTTGTTGGCTATTATCAAGAAGTTCATTACATTCGAGGGTAGATACGGTTAATTTTTCCTATACCAACTCCGGCTACTCATGAGTTTCATATATTTTCCTTTAAATATGCCACATTTCCTCTTTCGAAGTTTATATAAAATGGCTAAACATTTCAAGAGGGAGAAAGCCGACTCCAACCTCTTCCACCATTGTTTAATTAAAATTATTTTGGTTCATCAGTTGAAGTTGAGTGGTGATTGTTGGGACGCTTTCTTATTGAGGAATGGTTTTTCCAGTCCTGAAATAGGACAAGTTGACAAAACCGTGGTCACATAAACCCTTGTCAGTCATGTCATTCCCCCTCCTACACTCTTTCCCTCTATTGAACCCTCAACCTACCCGAACGATGCCCAACCCGAAACCCTGCTCGACTCATGTCTAAAAGACAGTGGTAAGCCGGTTAAGAGGTCTACAAGGAAAAAGGGTAAGGGTAACAATGATATCAATTGAAAAAGTAAAAAGGTTGTGCACTGGGTATCAAGGTGTGCCCATAAAAAACCAAAAGAAAACACAGACCAACAACCAATTCTGTTGAGTGAAGATTTTGATTCTGAAATCGAACGGTTTCTGACCGAGGAGTATTGATACTCACACGGCCTTTGTTCAATCAAGCCCTATGACTATGTGATGAACCTCCTGCCATGTCTTAAAGATGACCCTAACTACCCTGGGATCAAACTCAACAGAGGAACTGCTAGTCAATTAAGAAGCTCCTCACCTGTAATTACACGACCTGATCAACCACAGTGCAATGAATGCAAGTCGTGGTTCGACCGATATTATACAGACGTCCCTTTGCTTCAATTCTGAATCAAGTCCTTGGAGGACCGAGTAAATGTGTTAACCAAAGAAAATGACAGGTTTCTAGCTAATGATAAAAGGCAGAAGACCACAGGCTCTGTTGTTTTCAAAAATGTAGAGGCGACCACTGCCATTGTTAATTCAAAAATAGCTTGATCAAATTGAATCCCTGAAACCGAGGTATGGTATTTCAAGAATGATTTTGTTTGTGTTGAATTAGCATATAGGATTTTTTGGCTTAAATCACACCCATTTATGTTTTGATTGAATGAATAAAACACGATTCTGTTTATAATAATAACTAGCTATAGAATCGTGAGATTTTGTAGCTAGTCATAAAAATTTGAATTTTTGTTGATTTTACAACTAAACACAATCTGAAATCGTGTATTATTGTGCATTTATAGGTACACACGAATTTCAAAGGAAATTGGATCGATAGTGGCATGTTTAAACATGTTTTTCTTTACATAATTTTGGATTAGGCTGTTAGTCTTAGATAGAAATAGGAATTTGGGAGATTGTATTCCCATAATTTTTGCAACAACTTTGATAATTTCCACAAGGAATGTTTGATCCTGTGGCCTTTATATATGCATTATTTTTGTAAAAAAACATCATCGTTTCTTGGGAGCAGAGACTATGGATTGATGATTATTCAGACTCGAATGAAAGTAGATGTTTGTACGACTTTAGCTTCAATATATCATACTTTTGTTCAAATTTTTGTTCATTTCAATTTGTAATCAAATTTTTGACTACTTTAGATATCATAATTTGTTACAGGTTGATGTGATGGGATTTAAATAGTGTCCATATTTGATGTCTCTCACTTTACATACAACAATTATCATGTTTCAATTTAATGAACAGAAGGTTAATCTTCTTTGTTAAATGAGCAGTTATATACAAATCTTTGCAGTGAGATTTATCTTAATGTAATCATTTGTAAATTATAAAATTGTTGTTGCTACATCCTTTACATGTTTTTTCATTAGCATTCAAAAGAGTATTGGAAAATCTGGTGCGGGCTGGCCTCATCAAACAATGAATGCAGATGCTATGTACATGACAAGTACGAGATGATAATTTCAGGTCAGTTTGCTATTTTCATTTTAATAGTTTAATTAATATAAGAATTATCTGTAATTTAGATACACTGTATATATTGTTATTTTTATTGCTTAGTTAGATAGATGTCATTTCATTTCTTTTTCATAAAAGTTATAAAAAAAAAAAAATACTAGCTTCGCTGTCATAAGACAATTCATATATGATTTTGCAGATTTCGATCAAAATTTGCATTTTGCGAATACTGTATAGATAAAAGAGATTTAATCATATCAATACACTGTATATTTAATGAGTAGGATTACTATTTCACTAATATTAATTAGCAAACTGTGAATATATATTAGACTTGTGTATAGTTGCAACAACTGTTTTTTTTTTGTTTTTCACTTAGTTAGTTTCTTTAGTTTAGTTTTTTTTATTTTCCTAGGACTTAATCAGCCAATGGAGCTTCTAAACTTGTCAAAGTGGATTAATCCAAATGGCTTGGGTTATTTAGACAACCCCGTACTGGATTCACTCCTCTAGTTGACGAGCGGTCAATTTCGCCCATCAACAAATGGCGCTAGAAGGAGGGCCTGAAAATTATTAATGGCACGAGGCAGTCGTAAGACTCCTCCACCACCCAAACTCTCACCTATAGTGACAATAAATCATTCAAATGACAACATCGTTCCTCAAAAAACAACCACATCAAATGATGATCTACGGATCACAGTCGAACCAATTACTCCAAATCCTACAGGTGGTGACATACAAGAGATTGTCCGCCAATATCTCATAAGAACACATAGTGCCTTCACCCATTTAAGATAACCAAAATGACCTTTGGAATAACCATTAGATTTATTTGATATCAGAGAACAACTTGGAGGCACTAACCTCACTTTAAACCCTACATATCCAATCCTCACTCCTACAGCAGGAGGATCCGATATACCACCCTAACCACCTCCATCATCCCCTTCTTCTTCTGGAGAAGAATATTCTAACGAAGGCAGTTCCTCGTCCCAACCTTCGACACCACCCACACCAATGGCCAACCAGAAAAATCCTGCTAGACCCTGGCTCGACCAAGATGCAGTAGCCGTACCCGGGCCTCAACATCCCTTGCCCAAACATCCATAGAAGTGGCTCCCTAAGTTTGACCCGGACTCTAAATAGATCACCAAAGATCACATAAAAAAGTTTATGTTATCCATTAGACTCCATAATGTCGAGCACAAAGATGTATTCTGTAGATTGTTCCCCTATACTTTCAAGGGAAATGCCTCTACCTGGTACTTTGCCCAGCAACCCCATACCATTGTGTCATGGGAGAAGTTTGAATCCTTCTTTCTTGAGAAGTTTGGAGACGATAAGTCCCCAGAAGTTCTAGTCATGGAGATTTCTAGTTTAAGAATGAACCCCAAAGAGAAAATCAAAGACTTTAACCAAATATTCTTAACACTAAAGAACCGAATCCCTATAGATTTGATGCTTGTTGAGAATCTTATCATAGCATATTAAACGAAAGCCTTACATCAAAGTATATCCATTTTGGTAAAGAGATCTAAGAAAGCCACGTTGTTAGAGGCCTTCGAAGAGGCCAGTCAGATTGAGAAAAACATCCTCAGCTTAAAAGACACTACTAGAAACAAAATAGAGGCTATTTCATCTTCCAAAAAGAGAATCGAAATCCTCCCTAGACCTGCCCAAAATAAAATGCAACTTGAAAGCTCAGATTTAGAAAACTTACAAAAAGTCGTTCAAAAACTGTCAAATCAAGTTATAGATTTGAAAAGGATGGTCGAAGAAGATTCTTCAAGAAAAGGGCCTTACAAACCCCCATTTAGGAAGCATTTTCCCACCAACCGACCTAATTCAAATACTGAAGGCTTAAATCTAGAAAGCCTGCAATTCACTATTCAAACAATTCTAGAAGCCCAGGATAACTTGATGCCTATTGAGGTCCCTGAGGAAGTAGTTGAACAAGAGACAGTTGAAGAATATGATTCTTCTCCGAACATTTTTGGACACTTCTCGGATAGCATTTTTCAAGCTAATTTCGAGACAGTACATCCCTACAATACTAGGATTAAGACAACAAACAAGCCTTCTTCTGAAAACACTACGACTTTGCCCCCAAAACAGTCTAAACCAGCTGAGAGTAAACAGAGTCATGTAAACCCAAACTTAGATTATGATTTAATTGAAGATCTAAAAAAGTTAAGGGCTAACATTTTTTCTTATGAATTATTAAAATTCTCATTTCTGCTACAAATTTTTTTACAGAATATCGCAGAGAACAACAAAAACGACAATCCAAGCAGTAACAAAGTTTTTTAGAATTACCCAAAAGTTCCTCAGAAGGCCTCCACTAAGAATAATTATGATCTTCACGAGAAAAGGGATCTTCATGTAAATAATGTAACAAATGTAGATAAATTAGTTTTAGAGGCTTCGAGTAAAAAGCAACAAGCTTCCACCATTAGTACTCGCAGAAATGTCCCTCCATTTTTGTTAACTTTTGAAATATTTAATAGGAACGTGCAAAATTGTATGGTAGATTCAGGAGAGTCATCCAATGTAATGTTGTGGTCTGTGTGTCAGAAGATTAATGTTGAAGTTGAACCATCCACCTTAAAGATCATCCAACTTGATCGAACTAGTGTTAAAGTTATAGGTGAATTAAGGAATGTGCTTATAAGATTATCGTCTAACCCCAAAGTTCATCAAGTGATTGATATTATTGTTGTGGATATTCCAGAAGTTTATGGTTTGTTTTTAAGTAGAGACTGGTCAGAGAAGCTACATGACTATTTCGCGATAGATTGGTCTCACTTGTGGCTTCCCAAGAATGGAAAGCCCAACAAAATCAAGGTAAATCATGAACGTTACCTAAAGTTCACAGTGACAGATTTAAATGATCCCAATGAACCATTTACACCTTCTGTCAATTCACCTGAAATACAAGGGATGGATACCTTTTTTGGCAATTTCATGGCCGAAATTTTCGCTATCACTAACTTGGAGCAACAGTCCAAAATTGTGGCATATCTGCAGCTAGCAGTTTCTACCCAATGGTCTCATGCACCCGAAAAAAATCAAATATGGTCTCTTTACTTTGACGGGTCAAAGTCCAAGGAAGGAGTTGGTGCAGGCTGCGCTATTATTGATCCAACTGGTAACAAAACCCTGATTGCATGCAGGTTAGAGTTTGAATGTACAAACAACACAACAGAATATGAGGCTTTATTGCAAGGCCTCAGGAAAGCATTAGATATGAACATTCAAAATTTGACTATCTTTGGCGATTCAAAAATCGTGGTTATACAGGTAAGATATTCTATCCACTGTTTATCTCCGCATCTTAAAAGCTACCAATCTGAGGTATGGAATTTGATGAATAAGTTTTCTGCTTTTAACATAAATTCTATTCCTAGATTGAATAATTCAGAAGCCGATTTGTTAGCTAACGTAGCTTTGAAAATCTTTCCTACAGAAGGCTTGTCCCCGAATGCATTCTCCGTCGAACTATTGTTC
The DNA here is from genome assembly GCA_009831015.1 of Picea engelmannii. Classification (NCBI taxonomy): domain Eukaryota; kingdom Viridiplantae; phylum Streptophyta; class Pinopsida; order Pinales; family Pinaceae; genus Picea; species Picea engelmannii. The sequence continues at coordinate 167,597 of ML786832.1, read as the reverse complement.
AGACCATCCGTTCCCACAACATCATGAATTGGAGAGTCTTTGACGATGATCAACAAATTATTAGTTTCCTGCATATGGAAGAAACTTTCCAAGGCGCAGTGATCGACGAATGCACTCATGACGAGAATCTTCGTGATTTCACGGTAATACCAGATCCGAGATCTCCTGAATCTTCATCAGACATGGTAAATTCTATCCCTAAATCTTTAGTTAGATTAAAAAAAATTACGATCTTCAAGACAAATTCAAAAAATCATTCAACTGTAAAACAAATAGTTCCTCTTTATCATATGAAAAAGTAAACTTAGGAACTAATGACAATCCACAGTGCATTAATTTAGGGGTGGGGTGTTCTGAACAAGAGAAAGAGACGTTTATTAAATTGTTTAAGGAATTCAAATATGTTTTTGCATGGACATATGACGACCTAAAAACCTTTGATCCTAACATCATACAACACGTCATTCCTATGAAACCCCAAACCTTGTCGTTTCAACAAAAGTTAAGAAAAATGCACCCAAAACTCGAACCGACCGTCAAAAAAGAATTAAATAAAATCTTGAATGCTAAGATAATCTTCCCAGTTAGGCACACACAATGGGTCTCTAATCTTGTCCCTGTCCGGAAGAAGAGTGGTGAAATCCGACTATGCGTCGATTTTCGAAACCTTAATCGAGCCTCTGATAAAGACAACTACCCTGTCCCACCCATGGAACAGATCCTTCAACATGTATCTGGTTCTGAAAGATTATCCTTATTGGATAGTTTTTCAGGGTATAACCAAGTCCTGATGTCTCCTCTAGACCAACTTAAAACTACCTTCCGCACTCCATGGGGCACCTACGCTTATAGGAAAATGCCCTTTGGACTCATTAATGTTGGTGCCACTTTCCATAGAGTGATGGACATTGCTTTACGAGGATTAATCAATCAATCTATGGTAGTTTACCTAGATGTCGTTACTGTATTCTCGAAAAACAAAGCTGATCATCTAGCTCATTTGAGATCCGTTCTACAGCGATGTCGTAAGTACGACATTTCCTTGAATCCTAAAAAATCTATCTTCACAGTAAAACAAGGTAAGCTCTTAGGATTTATTGTGTCAAGCGAAGGGATGATTATCGACCCTAAATGGACTCAAGTCATCTCGAAACTCCCCCCTCTCTCATCAAAAAAGTCGATGCAGTCTTTCTTAGGCCAGATAAACTTTGTTAGGAGATTCGTCCCCAGTTTTTCAAAAATGGTGAGACCTTTACAGAACTTAATAAAAAAAGACGTACAATACCATTGGGGACCCTTAGAAGACCAAAATTTTAATTCAATAAAAATGGCCATAATAGATGCTCCTTCTCTGATGAGCCCCGACTTTTTGCAAGACTTCACTCTCTACACATTCTCTTCTGACCACTTCTATGTTGTTGTCCTAACTCAAAAGAACGTTGAAAACAATGAAGTCCCAATTGCCTTTATGAGCTCAGCCTTCAAAGGCCCAGAACTCAATTACCTAGCAATAGATCAACAAGCCTATGCTGTTTTTAAAGCAGTAAATCACTTCCAATCTTATATTTTGAAATCGAAGACAAAAATTATTGTCCCTTACCTGGCCGTCAGAAATTTGTTAATGCAGCAAGAACTAGGTGAAAAGAGGGCGAACTGGGTCACCTCCTTACAAGAGTATGACATAGAAATCACCCCAGAACAAATAGTGAGAGGCCAAGGGCTATGCAAGTTAGTCGTTGACTCAGCGATAGGACAACAAGAATAAAATGATGTGTCAAAACCAGGACAACACAACCAAAATTTAATCTGTTGTGCACAGAACCCTATTAGTCCCTGGTATGATGATATAAAATTCTGTCTTGAACATGGGTCAGCCCCCCGTCACCTAGATCCCACTAAAAGAAGAGTGCTAAGATTGAAATCTGCCTCCTTTCAGTTGATTAATGGTATTATGTTTCATCAAAATTTTGATGGTGTACTAATGCGCTGTCTTGAGAAAGATGAAGCATAAAAGGTCTTATTAGAATTGCACACAGGAGAAGCTGGTGGGAATTTTGGTGGGGATACCACTGCCCATAAAGTATTAAGAGCAGGTTATTACTGGCCTACACTTTTTAGATATGCTCATGCCTTGTGTCGCAAGTGTATTATTTGTCAAAAAACATCCGGGCGGATACAGAAACCAGCCTTCCCTTTGCAGCTTGTTTCAGTAGACTCCCCTTTTCAGCAGTGGGGTCTTGATATTATAGGTCCAATCAATCCGCCATCCTCAAAACAACATAAGTTTATCATAACAGCCATAGATTACTTCACCAAGTGGTTTGAATCTGCCCCATTAAAAGTTGTAAATACCAGTCAGGTAATTGCCTTTTTAAATTCAAATATTATTACTCGTTTTGGTATCTCTAACTGTTTAGTATTCGATAACGCTTCCTATTTTTCGTCTCTTGAGATGAGTGAGTTCGCTATAGAAAAAAGAATTAAATTAAAATATTATGCCAGCTATTACCGTCAAGGAAATGGATTGGCAGAATCAACTAATAAAAATATGATTAAAATCATCAAGAGAACGGTATCCGAAAATCACAAAAATTGGCATAATTCACTGTTAAACGCAATCTGGGCTGATAGAGTAACTCCGAAAACTACTGTGGGTAACTCTCCCTTCTTTCTCGTATATGGTAGAGAAGCAATTCTGCCACCACATATTATTCTTCCCTCACTACATCTATCACAGAAAATACAAGAAGAGAATTTCCCCCCTTTGGAGAATCAAATTAACGCATTATTAAAACTAGAGGAAGTGAGGGCTCAAGCAAAACAGAAGTTGGATCAGCATCAACTTGTGGTTAAAAGATGGTTTGATTCCAACTCTGCCTCTGATAGAAACTTTGAAGTAGGTGACCTTGTCCTAAAATGGGACAAACCACATGAGGGAAAGGGAGAGCATACGAAGTTTTAGAACTTATGGCTAGGACCATTTTTTATTGCTGAGAAATTGGGTCCCAGCTCTTTCAGATTACAGAGTCTAGAGGGACAACCAGACATCTATCTGGTGAATGGCCAAGCTCTAAAAAGGTATTTATCTTGAGGACAACCCTGTGTACACTGTGTAAATATTTTTCTTTTGTTTTCTTTTCATTTTTCTTTGATGTTTTGGTTTTGATTTCTCCCTTATGCTTATATGTTTTTACTTTTGAAATAAATATACATGTATCATGAATTGTTCAGACAAAGAGAACAGAAAAATTTCCCCTCTAAAATGTCTTTTAAAAGTTTGTTTAAACATCAATTATGATATGCTTCTGAAATTTACAGCCATGTTAAAGAAAACATGTTGTTTGAAAGGAGTTTATTGATTTGAATCTGTAATTGAAGCATGTCATGACCATCCATTTTCTTCTTACGCTGTCTCTGTTCCTTAAGAGAACAACTCAGAAGATGTATCCCTACCTCCGAAGGTTAGTTTATTAACAAATTATCTCTAGATCTTAATGAAGGACAATTAAAAAAAAAAAAAAAATTCTCAAGGTGTGTAATTTATTAAAATATGTCCAAAATGTCATAATTTTCAGCGTCACCCCGCTCAATTATATATCTTTAAAAACCAAATAAATCATTAAAGAGCTATGGAAAGTGCTTGTAAACCCGTCGGGATACTGAACAGGTCTTCTGGTAGCAGGTAAATGCATGCATGACACCAAGATAACTTCGTCGGGGTACTGAACAGGCCCACTGGTAGCGAAGCAATGTCAGGTATATGAAAATTTGCAAATATGGAATCTCTTGACCTTAAAATGTCCTTTATTTTGATCTGGAACTTCTTGGTAGGATACGGATATCAGAGTGGGTTAAATGGAAACCATCTCAAGGCTATGGACGCCTGCTGGCAATAGTGGCTCTGTCAATAGTATTGGAGATTTTAATCTTAATATCGTGACTCACTTTTGTTAATATTGTTATCAGTTTTCATCTTTTAAAATAACCAGCTGGAATTTTTATGATTGATGATGATGTTTAAACAATTTTCTGGTTGTTTTTGAGTTAGAGTTATTCTCATTATCCTAATTTGGACTTGTTCATTTGGAAGAGATAACTGCTTCTACCAGTGTGTCGCCATTGTTGGCAGCCATTTTCATTCCTATCTTTTCCTTACAAGCTTCCTACAGAAGGGTTTTGAACCCTCAATACTCATCGCAATTTTTTGAAAAAATGACACTATTATATTTCGCTTTCGCATACCTGCTTTTCGTTTTCATTTTCACGACTACAAGCGTGAAAACCTACAGTTGGGATTCATGTTGATTTCATTAAAATGATCTTTTGGATTGTTATGAACCTATTTGTTTATGTGGTCATAACTCTTTTACCTCCAACTCACCACTGATCACACATTTATCAAAACACCAAACCACCACTCACTTTGCATTTGACTATTGTTAATATGGTTTCAATTTATAAATTCGTTGATGTAATGGTTATTTGATATTTTGGTGTCATTGATCAAATTGGTGATGCAATGGTTTTATTGAACACATTAATTTTGGGTCAAATCCTGGTTCATTTGACATGTTGTTTACAATGCTTTTTGATATGCACTATTGTGATTTGAATGTAACGTTTTACCAAGGCATCGTCGATTGTACAGCCCGACATGATATTTTTACATGGTCCCAATTTACTACACCACCCTCGAACACATAAGCATTAACGCTCTGTCTTGCATTTCGGGTTGCCTTTGCTTGTTTTGGGGAAGCTGTGAGAAAAATGGTTCTGTGTCTACCCTATCAAACCCTATCACCGATTACCCTATTGATCTTGTGCTATTATATATGGCTCTTGTAGTGCGAATTGATCCCAACGGTGTCCAAACTTTGTTGTTGTTTGATAATTCCCGAGAGGACCTAGAGAGGAATGTTTGGTTGGTTTTTATTGAGAAGTTCGAGGGTTTCAACCTGGTAGTCGCTAAGCAATTTGCACTTACATTCAATGGATGCAGGGCCAAAGTTGGGGACATCCAACTCGACTTGAATGAGTATTTCCTTAGCTCAGCCACTGGTCTGCCAGCCGAAGGGAAAAAATGGTTTAAAAATTCGAAGGTTGACGAAGTACCATGGTCACTATTGTTTACCTCAAGGAAAATCAACAATTACGATAAATGTATGCCAGTTACAGATCTCAAATCTCAATGGCATGATTTGTTGGCTATTATCAAGAAGTTCATTACATGCGAGGGTATATACGGTTTAGTTTTCCTATACCACCTCCAGCTGCTCATGAGTTTCATAGATTTTCCTTTAAATATTCCACATTTCCTCCTTTGGAGTTTATATAAAATGGATAAACATTTCAAGAGGGAGAAAGCCAACTCCAGCCTCTTCCACCACTGTTTAATTAAAATTATTTGGTTCATCAGTTGAAGTTGAGTGGCGATTGTTGGGACGCTTTCTTGTTGAGGAATGGTTTTGCCAGTCCTGAAATAGGACAAGTTGACAAAACCGTGGTCACAGAAACCCTTGTCGGGCCTGTCATTCCCCCTCCTACACTCTTGCCCTTTGTTGAACCCTCAACCTACCCGAACGATGTCCAACCCGAAACCCTGCCTGACTCATGTCTAAAAGACAGTGGTAATCCTGTTAAGAGGTATACAAGGAAAAATGGTAAGGGTAACAATGATATCAATTGAAAAAGTAAAAAGGCCACGCCTTGGGTATCAAGGTGTGCCCGTAACAAACCAAAATAAAACACAGACAAACAACGAATTATGTTGAGTGAAGATTCTGATTCTGAAATCGAATGGTTTCTGACCAAGGAGTGTCCATACTCACACGGCCTTTGTTCAGTCAAGCCCTATGACTATGTGACGAACCTCCCACAATGTCTTAAATACGACCCTTACTACCCTGGGATCAAACTCGACAGAGGAACTGCTAGTCAATTAAGAAGCTCCTCGCCTGTAATTAAACGGCCTGATCAACCACAATGCAATGAATGCAAGTCGTGGCTCGACCGATATTATATAGACGTCACTTTGCTCCAATTCCAAATCAAGTCCTTGGAGGACCGAGTAAATGTGTTAACCAAAGAAAATGACAGTTTGCTAGCTAATGATAAAAGGTAGAAGACCACAAGCTCTGTTGTTTTAAAAAATGTAGAGGCAGCCATTGTCATTGTTAATTCAAAAATAGCTTGATCAAATCAAATCCCTGAAACCGAGGTATGATATTTCAAGAATGATTTTAAAATGACTTTTTTTGTGTTGAATTAGCATATAGGATTTGTTGGCTTAAATCACACCCATTTATGTTTTGATTCAATGAATAAAACATGATTCTGTTTATAATAATAACTAGCTACAGAATCGTGAGATTCTGTAGCTAGTCATAAAAATTTGAATTTTTGTTGATTTTACAACTATACACAATCTGAAATCATGTATTCTTGTGCATTTACAGGTACACACAAATTTCAAAGGAAATTGGATTGATAGTGGCATCTTTGAACATGATTTTCTTTACATAATTTTGGATTAGGATGTTAGTCTTAGATAGAAATAGGAATTTGGGAGATTGTATTCCCATAATTTTTGCAACAGCTTTGATACTTTCCACAAGGAATGTTTGATCCTGTGGCCTTTATATATGTATTATTTTTGTAAACAAACATCATCGCTGCTTGGGAGAAGAGACTATGGATTGATGATTATTCAGACTCAAATGAAAGTAGATGTTTGTACGGCTTTAACTTCAATATATCATACTTTTGTTCAAGTTTTTTTTCATTTCAATTTGTAATCAAATTTTTGACTACTTTAGATATCATAATTTGTTACAGGTTGATGTGATAGGATTTAAATAGTGTCCATATTTGATGTCTCTCACTTTACATACAACAATTATCATGTTTCAATTTAATGAACAGAAGGTTAATCTTCTTTGTTAAATGAGCAGTTATATACAAATTTTTGAGGTGAGATTTATCTTAATGTAATCATTTGTAAATTATAAAATTGTTTTTGCTGCATCCTTTACATGTTCTGTCGTTAGCATTCAAAAGCATCGTTGCTTCGTGTTTACATGAAGTATTGGAAAATCTGGTGTGGGTTGGCCTCATCAAACAGTGAACACAGATGCTATGTACAGGACGAGTACGAGATGATAATTTCAGGTCAGTTTTCTATTTTCATTTTAATAGTTTAATTAATATAAGAATTCTCTATAGTTTAGATACACCGTACAGATTGTTATTTTTATTGCTTAGTTAGATAGATGTCATTTAATTTCTTTTTCATAAAAGTTATAAAAAAAAAAAAATACTAGCTTCGCTGTCATAAGACAATTCATATATGATTTTGCAGATTTCGATCAAAATTTGCATTTTGTGAATACTGTATAGATAAAAGAGATTTAATCATATCAATACACTATATATTTAATGAGTAGGATTACTATTTCACTAATATTAATTAGTGAACTGTGAATATATATTAGACTTGTATATAGTTGCAGCAACTGTTTTTTTTTTCATTTAGTTAGTTTCTTTAGTTTAGTTTTTTTTATTTTCCTAGGACTTAGATCGGCCAACGGAGCCGCTAAACCCGTCGGAGTGGATTAATCCAAATGGATTGGGTTATTTAGACAACCCCGGACTAGATTCACTTCTCCAGTTGATGAGTGGTCAATTTCGCCCGTCAACACTACAACAAAGGACTTAAAAGGTGAGAGATACTTTATGTTATTAGTTGATGATTATACAAGAATGACTGTAGTTTGTTTTCTCAAGAATAAGTCAGAAGATTTTGAAAACTTCAAGATCTACAAGGAAATGGTTGAAAATGAGATGGATTCAAGAATCAAATGCTTGAGATCTGATAATGGAGGGGATTTCACTTCAAAGGAATTTATGGACTACTGCAACAGTCATGGAATAAAAAGGCAATTCTTCGTTGTTGGGATACCTCAACAAAATGGAGTTGTTGAAAGAAAGAATAGGATAGTACAAGAAATTGATCGAACAATGATAATGTATTCCAAATTGACAGATATATTTTGGACACAGATAGTGCATACAATAGTTCACATTCAAAACAAAGTAATGCTCATAAACAACACTGATAAAACTCCCTACGAGCTGTGGAAAGGAAGACCAACAAATGTGAAGCACTTCAGATTTTTTGGAAGCAAATGCTACATCAAAAGAGAATATGGTAGAATGGGAAAGTTTGACTCTCATGTGGACAAATGGGTACTTGTTGGTTACTCAAGTACAAGGAAAGCATACAAGTGTTACAATCTAATATTGAACAAAGTTGTGGAAAGAATCAACGTAACAATTGATGAAACAGACAGACCAGAATCAAAGGAAGAAGAAAACAAATCAATGGAACAAATTTTTAAAGAAGAAGAAGCATAAGATGAAGTAGAAGAGGAATATGAAGATAATCCGACAAAAATAGAAGAGCAAGTTTAGGAAGTATCTCCAAAAACACCTAGCAAACGAGTACAGAAGAATCATCCTTTCAATCAGATTATTGGAAACAAAGATGCATGAGTTGAGATTAAAAGAAAAATCCATTCACCAGAACAAACACACCTAGCACACTTATCTACAATTGAACCAAACTGTTTTGAAGAAGCCAACAAGGATGAATTTGGGAATAAGACCATGAATGAAGAATTGGATTAAATAGAGAAAAATGACACTTGGGAACTGGTTCCAAGACAAAAGAATAAGAATGTGATCGACACAAAATGGGTTTTCAAGAATAAATTAAATGAAGATGGACAAGTTACAAGGAATAAAGCTAGAGTGGTATTTAAAGGATATGCACAGATTAAAGGAATCGACTTCGAAGAGACATTTTCCCTAGTTGCCAGAATGGAAGCAATATGGTTGCTTTTAGGCTATGCATTCTCCAAAAATGTTAAAATATATCAAATGGACGTAAAATCATCTTTTCTGAATGGGGTACTTGAAGAAGAAGTCTACATTGAACAACTAGAAGGATTTCAATTGTCAGATAACGTAGATTATGTGTGTAAATTAAAGAAGGCCTTGTATGGTCTAAAACAAGCTCCTAGAGCATGCTACTCTAGACTAGATAAGCATCTGTAGCAGGCAGGGTTCAAAAAAAGAAGTGTAGACAATAACCTCTACATCAAGGTAAGTGAAGGTAATATTTTATTAATTGAGATTTATGTTGATGATATTATTTTTGGTAGTGATGATGACAGGTTAAGCTAGAAATTTGCAAAAGATATGCAGAATTAATTTGAAATGTCGTTACTTGGGGAACTAACCTTCTTTTTGGGACTTCCAATACATCAAAGAAACCAAGGAATCTTTATTTATCAAACCAGGTATATCAGATAAATGATAAAGAGGTTCGGAATGGAAGATTACAAACCAATTATCACTCCCATGCAAACCAGTTGGAAGTTGAGAAAAGATGATGATTCGAAGTCTACAGATCAGAGGCAATACAGGTCAATGATTGGAAACCTACTATATGTGACAACATCTAGACTAGATGTAATGCAGACAGTTGGACAAGTGGCACGATTTCAAGCAGCACCAAATGAGTCACATGTGTTAGCAATGAAGAGGATTTTCAGATATCTCAAAGGAACAAAAGAGTTTGGATTATGGTATCCAAAAGGAAATGATCTATCACTTATTGCCTACACAGAGGCGTATTGGGCAAGTTGTATTGATGACTGACAAAGCACCAGTGGAGCAGTGTTCTACTTGGGTGAGTGTTTAGTATCAAGGCTAAGCAAGAAACAAACATCATTATCTTTATCTATAGTCGAGGCAGAGTATATTGCAGCAACATCATGTGGTACACTGGTTCTTTGGATGAAACAAACTTTGACTTTTATATAGGTTGAGTATGATGATCCCATTCCAATCTATTGTGATAATACAAGTGCCATCAGTATCTCGAATAACCCGGTGATGCACTCCAATATGAAGCATGTTCCAATAAAATATCACTTTCTACAGGATAAGGTTGCAAAAAAGAACATCAGAGTTTAGTATGTGGGAACAAAAGAACAAGTTGTGGTAGACATCTTCATAAAAACATTTCCGCGAGAATCCTTTGAATATCTTCGGAATATACTTGGAGTTATTTCTACTCCAAAATGAATGCTTTTTGAATGGTTATCTTATATGTCTTAGATTTACACTAGGAAGCACCATAAGAAGATAGTTCAGTCAGGGGGATAAACCCCGGATGGAAAGATACCTTTGCCATTGATGACAAAGGGGGAGAGATTTATCAAATGCAGAGGATAGAGGCAAAGGATAGAGGCATGTTTTCAGGGGGAGCATGAGTGATATTATTTCAATATTCTATCATAGTGTTGACATCAATGCCAAAGGGAGAGATTGTTGATTAAGGTTGGTTGTCATTGATGTCAACCCTTGAAGAAAGCCCCGTAGAACAAAGGTTGGGCAATGGACCCAATATTGTTTGATGTAAAGATGACTCATTATTTTCTTGTCATGTTTGATAATAATTATAAATGGACGAACTCCCAAGTGGTCCCCTTATGGTGAAATCCCTCACGAGAAGATGCTTTGCGGATTGAGTTATCATAGAAGTATGGTTAGAGAACCCATTATTATTTGTGGAACAATGAGATGAACACCAGTGAATTTCTCATTGAAACTATCCTGTATTTATATTTATTGTCATTCCATTTCTATTGATATGTGGAATGTCACATAACTCCTCACGGTCAGAGAGTTACGACCATGAGAAGTTGGAGAACCCAGTTTTGGGTAATGGACCCAAGTTTGTTTGATGGATAAATGTATGTGCTTTGATATATTTTCAGGTAATACTATTCCATATGTATAGTACATGTCATTCCATTTCTGTTGGTAGTGGAACGTCACATAACTCCTCACGGTTTGAGAGTTATGGCCTTACGAAGTTGGAGGACCCTCATATGTCATCTAGAAGCCCCAAAAGGTCAAAGTAGTCAAAGTGGTTTAAGAGATTTTAAAAAGTTAATAATAAATTTAAGTGATGAGTGTACTATAATTCAAAGTGAATACAAATTAAATTAATTCAATAATAATTTTAATGGAGAAATTAGAAGTGGGTTAACCTTAAAATAAGGAAAGTGGGCAAAGTGACCTAGAAGATGTTTTTAAGGAAGCTACTTGGAGAGTATAAATAAGAGGCAAGGCTCTCTCATTTAAGACACACTTGATAATATTGAATACCTATAAGTGTCTAAGGTAACCAAAGTATATCTAAGCCTAATTTATGAGGAAAGTGAAGAAAAGAAGGCTGGAATTCAAGGAAGGATAAATTCTTTTGATGATGCTTTCTAAGGTATGTTTTTTTCAGGTCATCTCACCATTTTCACAATAATTTTTTTTATAGAATGATTTAGACTATGAAATTGCTATTACATTGAGGAAATATGTCAAAGTATCTTTGGTAAAACATTCATCTTGTGGGTCTTTGTATTTTTGGAGTTACACTCTGTGTAAAATAGGGTTTGTGACTAGTCCTGAAACTAGTAAAAAACAAGCATTTCGGGTAAAAACATCATAAATTCTTCATAACAGATCCAAATTTAGTAAGACCAAATGTTTTGGTTAAATTAAATTCTTAAGTATTCTTTGTAATATTTTCTGATCAATTCAACAAATATTCCATGCGGGGAACGCTCTACAAGGTTTCTCTCTAGAATAAGCCATAATTCAGCAAGGCGTGCCATTTTTGCCATAATTTCTTTTCTGGGAGGTTCCAAGTAGTCACACCTGGTGGAATTTCCTAAAAAAAACTGAAGAAAATTATGTATCAGTTTCAAATCTTTATTCATTACATGTACAAAGTTATGATTATTTCAAGTTAGGGTTGTTGACTAATCCAAAACTAGTCTTGTGAGACTAAAGAAATGTTTGATGAAAATGCTAGTCTCTTGTTGTTAAAGTTAAGGAAGTTTTGCAGGTATGTGATCATATACACAAGGTTTGTTACAGAGTTACAAATCATATTTGGATGATGAAATTGATGAGGGATTTTAGTTGAGGTACATGTTGGGTACACGGTTGAGACAAGTAGTTGATGAGTTGGCACATACATGAGGTGTATAGTTGATGATGTTGGTACATATTGATGAGTCATAGTTGATGAGTACTTGAAACATGATTGGTACATACTTGGTACATGGTTGGTTGCACTTGTTTATGGTACATATTAATTACATATTGTTTGGTACAGGTTGGTGCATGGTTGATGCACTTGTTTATGGTACAGGTTGATTACAGGTTGAGGTACAAGTTGATGCATGGTTTAGGTTTATTGTTACATGTTTACAATGGTATATATCACAATGATAGTGTGACAGTGGTTCCATCATTCTACTTCTACTTCAGGGCGGTTGGACGGGGCAAGGACAGGTGGTTGTAGCCACCTTCTGGTTGTAGTCGAAGAACATAGGGTTTGTAGTCTTCTTCTGGTTGTAGCTAGAGAATTGGGGAGTTGGAGATTCCCTTAAGTTGTAGCCTGAGAAACTAGGGGGTTGGAGCCTACTTCCAGTTGCAGCTGGAAAACAACGGAAGTTGGTGCTTCTAATGAATGTAATTCTTTAAGAAATATAAGATAAATCATTCTGTGTTTTTATCACGATTTGTGTTTCCATGTAAAACACTAGTGTATTGTGTATGTGTGTGATTGTTCATTTCTTATTGCTCATTATTGGATAATAATTCTACATTGATATAACACTTGAATTATTTGGAGAAAAAGGATTATAATTATGCTATTACCGATTCACCCTCTCTCTCAGTAATCCAATAGTGATAACCATTCAGTTCGTCGGGCTAACGGTTATAATGCCTCTAACTGTCATATTTCTTCTCCATGGAGAAGTGCCATGAAGTGTTGTACTGATATCCCAACAAAGTTCAAATTCTGGAATCCTTCCTTCTGCGCAGTTCCTTATGGAACTTCATGTAACTTCTCTATATTTCCTTTCTTCTTATTGAGCTTTCTAGCCTTCTTCCTGGTGATCTTCGTCTCGATATTCCTTTTTCTATTCTGATTCTGATCTTCTCTGGGCATAGTAACTTCGCATTGTTGATGGTCTTTACTAGGGTTCAAGGAAAATACTTCTTATCTGTCTAGTGTAGGTTCTCTACTTTCCTGTACATATAGGTGTCACAAGTTCTCGTGTGTCCTTTCAACTTCGACATCCAAGTTTCTGGTTCTAAATAACTTCAAACTCTTTTCATGTTCTTCAATCAAATGTGCGATCCTCCTAGTCATGAAATCTTTCATTTCTTTCTTCTTCTTCTCTAAGACTTCCTCTTATTTTATTCTGGCTTGATCCTTTTCGATCCAAGGTTTTCCTAGTAACATAGAAAATGGGACGTTGTTCTCAATAAATTTAAGAGCCTCAAAATATTCTTCTGTCGAGGTTCCATGAGCACTCATAGATATCTAGGTAAGTATTCCACATAGGGTTAGCATATTTCCTATAAATGATCCTATTCCTCCCAAGGAAGGAATCATAGCAGGCTTTCCTAAAAATTCTCAAGTTTTTTCTGTCATGATATGCACCTGTGTTTCCTAATCCAAAACGTAGTCAATGTCGAAGTCTCCTATTCTTGTTTCTATGCATTCTTTTTCTTTGAATATCTCTGGTAAGTTGATGCTTTTGTGATCTTTTAGGGTTTCTTTCATTTGCAATAGTACATTTTTTTATTCTTTCTGGGGTTCTTCCATGATCTTAGTTTCTTGATCTTTCTCAGGGTTTTCTTGTCTCATATTCATTCTTTCAACCTTAGCAATAATTCTAAGGAAATACAAAAATTTGTTGAAAAGTCAACAAGAAACATGTGTCTAATTTAGTTTTCCCTTAATTAAATTAGACAATAAATATTAATCTATTATCTCATTCATAACTGAGTGATTTGGAATTGTAACAGAATTATAAGTGTAGTTAAGTGAGTTAAGATTAGTTGTATTAGTGTGAGTTCAGTGAATTAATTATTCATTAATTCACAAATCAGTTAACTCACATGCAACTGAAGACTTGCCACAGTTAACTACATGCATGTCATTCCAATGGACACCAGTTGAGATAACAGGTGAAAGGGACAGTTTGGCTATCAGTTGTGATTTGTTCACACATGCAGTGGATATGCTTATGAGCATGTGAAAACGAGGCAATTGCATTCATTCGATTCATTATGAGAATTTGGATATCAGAGTTTGTGCAGAGGAGGCAGGTTGTCTGGACACGGAAATTGGCGCATGTATTTGCTAATTTGTGTATGACAGTGTGAGACGATTGTATTGTACTGAGAGATCTTGGATTAGAGTTTTGTATGATATTTTTTCATGATTCATGATATACATAATATATGATAGTGGGGTTTTTAGCTTTACTCTTTCCCGGTAAAACTTCTGTGTTGTGTGTTATTGATATTTCACTTTGTGCATTGTGGTTGTGATCGTGGTTTAAATTGCTTCCGCAAAAGTAATAGTAGAAGCGATTCTGTATTTAACAATAGCAGAACTTGTTAGATCAGG
>ML786832.1:101999-112698 GCA_009831015.1 Picea engelmannii | reverse complement strand
TGGTCATCCATGACCAACCCTCTACTTCTACATCATCTTATGTTTTGATGTGCACCGGTGATTCCACGAAAAACAATGTTTCACTTACCACTAGAGCTAAAGACTATACTCCTTCTAAGGAGAAGGTTGATGACTCACCTCCCAATTTGGTACAGCCTTCTCCACCCAACCCACCTACGAACGGTCCTCTTCATCTCGAACGACCGAGTCTTGATACAGTTTTACGACCTCTGAAAGGTGTCGTTAAGAAGTCGGCATTCAATCCTCATGCTCGGGCAGCCCAGAACTATAGCATTGTCGAAGATCTGGCCCAAGCACCCTCAACGATGTCTGCCCTGGAAGTCCTTTAGTCTTGTCCTGCGCAACGAAGGGCGCTGTTGAAAGCTATAGGTGGCATTGATCCCACAGATACGAATCTGATAGTCTTTAACTTGGATGATCATATTCCAAGGTTACCCCCACAGCTTGTGTTTTAAATCCAAGTTGTGTTCTCCGACAAGAGTATTTGTCGGACTATTATTGATGAGGGTTCCTCTACGTGCGTCATGTATTTTTCTTGTTGGAAAGCCATTGGCTCTCCCCCATTAAACGAATCGCTGAACACTTTACGAGATTTCAATGGCTCGGGTTTTAAGCCTTATGGTGTTCTACCGTCGTTGCTTATCACTCTAGAAGGTAAGACCGTTCAGGTGGAAGTGGAATTTTTTGATACTCCCTTAGATTACAATCTTCTACTTGGTCGAAGCTGGGTCGATTCTATGCGTGCTGTCGTGTCAACCCTTTTTCGTGTCGTACGATTTCCTCATCAAGGAAAAGTGGTTACGGTCGATCAACTTGCCTTTTTCAATGTTGATACTCACGTTGGCAACGTGCCTTTCATTGCTAAAACCCTTCTGGGTTATGAGAATGTCGGGGTCGGTCTTTTAAAAGATTCTTCACTTATGGGTACTTTCCCCATACCACCACCACCCGATCTTCCACGCCCGTTTATTGCTTCTATTAATATGATCTCTACTGTACTTCATGAAATTCCGGTGTCTATTGACCCTTGGATAGTCCCCGATCTTGGAGATCATGATTGTTTCGGCGACGTCATGCCGTTAAGTCCGGTTGAGTCTGCTTATCAAGCCATTCAATCGACAACCTTTACTACTTCTTCTTTGGAAGAGTTGTCTCCGGATCCTTTCCGTGTCATCTTTCCCACTGACGAGATGATCATGTCCATCATGGAAGACACCCCTTGGGACGATGGGCATCATCGTTCCATCTTGTTTCTGGAACAACAGACTCTTGAGAATTATCAGCGGATTTCGACTCCATCGACCGTTGTTGTTATCTCCACGTTTTCCCAATCTCCACGAGATGTGTTTGCATAAGGGTTGGCGACGGAAGTCACTCCTGGATTGCTTGCAGGAGCAGAGCCCAACGCCCATCAGTTTAATTTCACGATTTGTTAAAGAGGGGTGATCATATGGAAGGAAACTTAGAACAATATTATCTCAACTCAGAAACTAGGCCGAGCATGCATGACGAGTGAGGTCTTCATAAAATTCAAACAGTGGGTTGTAGTAAAAAGGGGGTGAGTAGGCGGAAGACTTTGCAAGAGGAAAGTGCAAGGGTCTGTCACAGACATCAGGTGTGTAACAGACTGGAGGAGAAAGCATTCAAACACAAAGTCCCTTTATATTCAAACATAGGACACCATAGAATACAAAAATTCCACGACAAATCCTTTATCATAACATAACTGTAACAATCCACGTGAATCATTCAACTGTAAACTCTCCAGCATAAGACGAAACAAGTATGGAAAAAGAAGAACTATTTGTTATAAACCAAGAAGTCTCAAACACAGAGGCATAACCAGGAAACCAGAATGTTTGTTGAAACTTTACAGTCGGGAGCTTAGCTCTACCATCGATAGATACCAAAATGGAAAAAATGCCTACATATACTCAAAACAACAATAGCATCAAAATCAAGACACTGCATTAAAGGCTTTGCGTCTGCATGGATTTCTGACAATTAACCTCTGAAAGATTGTGCAACTTATGTCAGACGCAATCTGACTCTTTGACAGTTACAACGGCGAATCGACATGCCTTTAATTTACTGCAGGACGTCCCCATTATGACGGAGACAATGTCTAACCACCACCAACCGCTTCAATAACTGCTTCTTGGGATCGAGAACGGCCTGGCCAACTCAGCACCCTGGGGTGTGGAAGTCTTCTCGTGCAGCCACCTGGAATAACTGAATGGAATAACAGACGGACATGAAGGCCAACGCGGAGGAAGGGATGCATGACGGGAATAGTGGCACCGAACTATGAGGGTGAGATGGGAGTGACGAGGTGTGAAAAGGATGACAGGGGGAAGGCGCATGGCAGAGGACAACAAGTGGAAAGGGGAAAGATGAGTGACGACAGACTCAATATTTGGTGGGAGACTGAAGTGGGAAGAAAATGGGACACGTGGCAAGTAATGAGGGGATGGTGATAAGAAGGGAGGGCCACGCGGACCAAAGAGGGAAGGTGGATGGATGACACACGACAGCAGGGGACAGGTGGGAAGGAAGACGACGAGACAGGGGAGTGGCCCACGCTGGCTAAACATGGAGCGGCTGAGAAGGGAGTGGTTGTTCAAGCACTGTTGATATGGGCGCGTCGATCTAGGCCGTCGGAAAGGTGCATCCTCGATTCTGGACCCCCCCCTCATCTTAAAGGTAGAAAGGCGAGGGGGGTCTGGAATGGTATTCATCGTCGTTGATCCGGGCGCGCTGATCTGAGTTGTTGGAGAGGTGCGCCCCCGATTCTGGACCCCACCCCCCGCTTAAAGGTAGAAAGGAAAGGGGGGTCCGGAATCCGACGTGCGCCGTTGATCCGGGCGCGCGAATCCCAGCCGTTCAAACTTGATTTTCATGTAACACGGGCGCATCTGCATCAAAACTTAGGAAAAAATGGTTTTTTTTTTTAACCCTTTCTTTCGCATTCTAACCCCCTGCAAGAAATATCGCTAACATTTTGGCTCCATGGGGGATAGAGTCATCCCTGTGATGCTCTAAGAACTCTTTTGCAGACTAAGTTCCTTTTTTGTTGGGCTATGGAGTCANCCGAAAAAAAAAAAACAAAAAAAAAAAACAATATTTACAAAACAAAAACAAAACGAGCCGACTGTGGCTCACAGAAAAAATTTCTTTAAGAAATGCCCATTGACTGGGCCACTGAACACTTCATTGCCTTCCAGATCCTGTAACCTGTAAGTGTTATTTGAAAACACTTCAAGGATCTTGAAAGGCCCGAACCAGAGGGCGTCAAATTTACTGTGTTTTCCCTTTTCTTGCTTGGGTGCATCCCATTTGAGTACTAGATCACCCTGCTCAAATTCCTTTTTTCTATTCTTCCTGTCAAAAGCCTGCTTGATTTTTTGCTGATGATTGTAGGATCTTTCCAGGATCTGTTCTCTGATCTGTTGCACTTCCACCATCTGATAAATTCTTCTGAGCACATGTTTAGGTTCCCCCTCATAGTCCTGGAGGAGATTGGCTACAGGTAATGCAAGCTGAGTGGGGAAGACGGCCTCGATTCCGTAGACTAGTTGGAAGGGTGAGAGGCCCAAGGACTTCTTCGTTGTCACCCGATCGGCCCAAAGAGAAAATTTGAGTTTGGAGTCCCAGGCTCTTTTGTTGTCCTCCAGTAGCTTCTTAATAAGCTTTATTAGGCTTTTATTGGAGGACTCAGCCAGTCCATTTCCCTGAGGGTAGTAGGGAGTGGAGTGAATCAGTGAAATTCCAAACTGTTCACAAAACTTGACCAGGGGCTCAGACCGAAATGGGGAAGCATTGTCAGTGACAATTCTGCTAGGATATCCAAATCTAGCTATGATGTCTTCTAGGAAGCTAATGATCACTTTGTGAGAAGTGCTTCTGGTAGGGACAACTTCTATCCATTTAGTGAAGTAGTCGGTCGCTGTCAGAATCCATCGGTGCTGGCCACTCGAAGGGGGATGAATTTCCCTGATGAAGTCCAATCCCCACTGCTGAAAGGGTGTTGAGACCACCACAGGTTTCAAAGGCAGGGATTTGAGCTGTTTCTTCCCCGAGAACTTCTGGCATTTGATGCAAGCTCTAATTTCTCTACAGACATCGGGAAATAAGGTGGGCCAGTAGTACCTATCTCGAAGGATCTTGTGAGCTGTGGTCTTCAAAAAATGATGACCTCCACATAGACCACTATGGAAGTCGAATATAACTCTCTGGGCCTGCTGTGGGTCCAGACATCTCAGTAATACCCCCTGGGGGTCTTTCCAATACAAGGTTTGGCCAATGAGGCAATACCTGACAGCTTTGAGTTTTAAGGCTCTGGCTTTACTTTTCCCCAATCCATCAGGAGGCCTCAACTCCTACAAAAAATACAAGATATCTTTGTACCAGGGGCATGTTTCTAGTGGTATGGTGCTTTGGGGACCCCTGTCGAATGACTCATCTTGTCCATTGATGAAATTGATTCCCAAGGCCCTGCAATTTGACTCAGCCAGCAACTTGGCTAAACCTTGCCCTTTTATCAGCTTGGTGGGCTTAATCTCCAGATCAAATTCTAGGATCTTCGCGATCCATTTACCCCTTCTTCCATCTATGTCCGGTTGTATGAGGATGTCCTTCACAGAAGCTGAAGGGACATACACAATGATGTTTGAATGTAAGACATAGACTCTGAAAGCTTTGAGGGCTTTCACCAAGGCGTAGGCCTACTTTTCCATGACCTCATATCAGAGATCTGCATCTCTCAGAGCCTTGCTGAAGAAAGAAATGGGATGTTCCTGTCCTTGATCATTTTTTTGCAACAAAAATGTCGCTACTGTGTCGCAGGAAGCAAAAGAAAATATCAGAAAGTCTTTAAAATAATCAGGACTGACTAGCACAAGTGCTTCAGTCAATGCCTTCCTTATTTGAACAAAAGACTCCCTAGGCTCAGCGGTCCATCTTATTTCATGGCTCTTCCTGAGCATGGTTGTGATATGTTTCACCAATTCGGCGAAATTTGAAACAAACCTTCTCAGGAAATTAATCCTTCCCAAAAATGCTTGAACCTCTTTCTTGGATCTGGGAAGTGACAGGGCCTGAATTGCTTCTACCCTTTTAGGGTCAATTCTCACTCCCTCTGCTGAGACTATATGACCTAACAGTTTCCCTTCTTTCATAGCAAATAATGATTTCTTGGGATTCAGGGAAAGGCCAAACCTGCGACACTTCAGGAAAACCCTCTTCAAGTGGCAGTGGTGTTCTTTATCATTCTTGGAGAAGATTGTTATGTCATCTAAGTAAATCACCACGAACTTATCTTTCTCCCCAACGAAGGCTATGTCCATGGCTCGCTGAAATGTTGCTCCTGCATTCATCAACCCAAAGGGCATCTTGGCATACATGAACGTACCCCAAGGAGTGGTGAAGGTTGTCTTTTCTCTATCCTCTGGCATGACTGATATCTGATTGTAGCCAGAGAAACCATCAATCATGGATATCCTGGAAGCACCAGTGACCTTCTGCAACATATGCTCCATGTTGGACAGGGGGTAATTGTCTTTCCTTGAACTTCGGTTTAGGTTCCTGAAATCGACATAGAGTCTGATTTCTCCACTCTTCTTTCTTACTGGGACCAAATTGGCTACCCAGTCAGAGTATCTCAAGGGGACAATAATCTGAGCATCCAGCAGCTTCTTCACCTCCCTCTCCATGACGGGTAGCAGTGTAGGATTTATTTGTCTTAGCTTCTGCTTGAATGGTCTAGCCTCTTCTTTCAGTGGGATCTTGTGCTCGATGACTGATGTTTCATAATTCTTGAGGTCTTCATAATTCCATGCGAACACATCAACAAACTCCCTCAGCAACTTAGTATATCCGATTCTCTGCTCCTCGGTCAAATTTTTCGACAGTTTGACGTACTTAGGCTCCTCCGGTGTGCCTATGTTGCACTCAGTCATTTCAGCATCATCACCTGAAACTCAGCCCCTTACCGCCACATCATTCCTATCGAACAATCTCTCTAATGGGATTAGACCTTTTGGTATGTGATTGCTCGGCAGTTGAATAATCTGGTGGTCAACAATTTTATTTAAAAACCCCCCAGTATGATGGCCATCTTCCACGTCAGGATCTTCATCTATGTGCAATGCAGAAAAGTCATCCACTGATTGGAGAAACTTTTCAATCTCCTGATCATCCTCAAATACCTTCCAATATTTGACATTGTCTGGCACAGAGGGTCTGTATCTTATTTCCACCTCCGATCCGTCAGCAGGCGGCGCAGGAGCTTCAAACAAACTAGCCGAGAAAGCTTGAAAGTCGACCGAAGCATTTTCTTCCCTTGGAATGAAAGTAATATTGAAATCTAGGAAGAAACTGTCAATTAGATCCCATACCTCATTCCTGTAATTCTTGAGACGAGGGTGCTTGGCCTGATAAACATTTTTGACCTGCTGGACAACCAGCTCTGCATCTCCAAACACTGCTATTTCTCTGATTCCCATTTCCCTTGCAGCTCTTAATCCCAAGACCAGAGTCTCGTACTCTGCCACATTGTTGGTGACTTCAAACTCCAGCTTGTATGACATAGATATGGTCCCTTGAGAGGGGAATTTGAATACCACCCCGGCCCCTGCACCTATACTAGAATAAGCTCCATCAAAGAACATCTTCCAAACAGAGGTGGTTGGAGGGGGCAGCTCCTGATTAAGAATGGGCTTCTTTCTGATTTGCAAAGGGGGCTCGGGAGTCTCAGTGAGCTGTAACAGGCTGGAGCCTAAATCAGTGTCCAAGGCATAGATGGGATGATTAGTGGGATTTGTTTCATCACTGACAATGTAGGCTAGCTGGGCTTCTTTGTACAATCTTCTATGTTCCCCCCCAAAGACTGGAATGGTGGCATATGTGAGATCCATCTGTAAGGTCCCTCCAAGTCTCTTAATCCAAGACCTTGACAACATCATGCCAAACTTAGGGGGAACATCAACTACCACTATGTCCATGACCATACTTTTCATAGGCAGCTGAAACAGGGAAACCACCAGGTCCTTAATGACTCCCAAGCATTGTAACCTCCTGGAGTCAAAGGAATAGAGGTCATGATAGGCTCTGGTGACTTCTAATCCTAGCTCTTCCATGACGGCTTTAGGCATGAGGTTGTGGGAGGCCCCTGAATCCATTAAGCAATTATGCAACACTTTGTCATGTATGTTCAGGGAGGTGTAGAAGGGAGGGGATGAATCATCTTTGTCTTCTACCAGGGGACCTAGAACCACTGCAGGCCTTTGATCTTGGAGGTTTATGAAGTCTGTGGAAGGGCTCGAGGTTTCAAACTTCAAAAGGTCAGAAAAGCGCTTTTTGAATTCATCGTGTTTAATTAGCTCAGTGAGGGGAACATGGATTCTGATTTTTTGAATCTCATGCTCGAAATTAAAAGATGTAGGCTTCGAAATTTCTCTAATTTCAGGAACATGACTTTGGACAATTGGAGAGAGGGGTTGGGCCTTCTTACCTCTGTGATTATCTGCTACTTCATTAGCAGGTCTCTCTGCTCTAGTGGATGGATCAGGAATATCATATGATGCTGCCCTTTTGTCAGATCTCAGGTTATACCTGCCTCGGCCACCGCCAGCTTTGTCTCCCTTGCTCAATTCATTCAGCTGACTATTCATGAGAGACTCTTCATATGCTGATCGGGTCAGATGAGGGAAAGGGGGAGTGACTTCTACACTGTGAATTTTAGGTTCAGGCTCGTCTGTTTCTCCTTCTTCTTCATCAGCTACAAAATTGTTCTGGAAGGGAGCCTGAACTCTTTGGTCGTCTCTGTCTCTTTCCTTCTCTCTGTGCATAGCTGGAGGAGAGAAATTATTTTTCCTTCTAAAACCTCCTTTATTTTCGACGTTCTGAGGGCCCTTGTACATTTGCTTCCTTTCCACCTTTAATCTTTCCACCTCTTCCTTAAGGAGGTTCATAACTCGGGTCAGCTCATTTACTTGAGAGTGGGGCAATGATGGGCCGGAAGTTGAGGCTTCCGATTTCTCCTTTCTTTTGTTTGTGTTGGCCTGGTTTCTCAGCCTGTCAGCTACCAATATGTTGGATTCCACTTCTACAGCTGCATCCTGCATCTGATCTTAAGAGGTGGCTCGTCTCTCTCTTAATACGAGGCAGAAATCAGGGTCAAAAGCACCAGCATATGAAATTTGAGCAGAGGCCTCTGAGGGTTTAATCTCTGCAGGAATCTTGTTGTACATCTTGTTAAATCTTTTGGAGAAGTCTGAGACAGACTCTCCTTCCATATTCTTCAGAGACCCAAACTCAGTCATGTAATAGATATAATCTTTCCTATCCCCCCATTGTCTCAGGAAAATGTTGTCCAGGGCTTCAATACCAGTAATAGATCCGAGGGCTAGCCCCCTGAACCATTTTCTAACCTCACCATCCAAGCTCTGGACAAAGAATCTCATCCAAACATCTTCATTCTCAATATTGAGGTTATCTGCATAACTGTAAAAAGCAGCCAAGTGCTCCTCTGCAGTTATGTCTCCCTCCCCACTGAACTTGGGCATATACTTCAAGTAGTCTCCAGCAGGGAGAGGATTCATAGGATGAGGAAGGATTAAAGGAGCATATCTAGCGGTGACTATGGAATCCATTATTTTTGGAGGGGGATTAGCACCAACCATAGGGATATTAGGTAAAGGAGAACCGGGAGGAGAAGGAGTGTAAACAAGAGATGACGGAAAAAACAGAGAGAGGTCTAAAGGACCCGAATATGCAGATGCTCCTCTCCGTGGAGCAGTAGTAATAGCAGGAGGGGTGGTGAAATATTCTGAGACCAGAGGTCTGTATTGAGGCACAACTTCCCAGAAGGGGGGAGTGACAAGGATTTATCCTTCCGATACTAGACCAGGAGGAGAAAACTCAGCAAGAACACTCCCAAAATTGAGAAAACGAGAAACTTCAGAGGAAGGACGACTAGGAAGCTGAGAATAAGACAATGGAGTTCTCACAGCAGGAGAAGGGGCATTACTTGTTTCAACGATGGGAACTTCCTTCACAGAGCTCTTTCCTTTCCGTCGCACTGCTTCCGAGTCAGCTTCTGGTATGACTAAAGTCAGGTGTGTATTAGACCTCGTGTGTCTGCCTCTTGAAGCCACAGTTGATAGAATAGATTCTCCCCAGTGGAGTCGCCAGGTGCACAGTAGCAATCTTCAGGTTCTGATATCTGATGCACCTTCATAAATCAGTTGATCTTTGTCGTTCAATCCCGGGGAATATATTCAACATCGTCCCTAGCAACGGCGCCATAAATGTTGGTGATGGAAGTCACTCCTGGATTGCTTGCAGGAGCAGAGCCCGACGCCCATCAGTTTAATGTCACGATTTGTTAAAGAGGGGTGATCAGATGGAAGGAAACTCAGAACAATATTATCTCAACTCAGAAACTAGGCTGGGCATGCATGACGAGTGAGGTCTTGATAAACTTCAAACAATGGGTTGTAGTAAAAAGGGGGTGAGTAGGCGGAAGACTTTGCAAGAGGAAAGTGCAAGGGTCTGTCATAGACATCAAGTGTGTAACAGACTGGAGGAGAAAGCATTCAAACACAAAGTCCCTTTATATTCAAACACAGGACACCAGAGAATACAAAAATACCACGACAAATCCTTTATCATAACATAACTGCAACAATCCACGTGAATCATTCAACTGTGAACTCTCCAGCATAAGACGAAACAAGTATGGAAAAAGGAGAATTGTTTGTTATAAACCAAGAAGTCTCAAACACAGAGGCATAACCAGGAAACCAGAATGTTTGTTGAAACTTTACAGTCGGGAGCTTAGCTCTACCATCGATAGATACCAAAATGGAAAAAATGCCTACATATACTCAAAACAACAATAGCAGCAAAATCAAGACACTGCATTAAAGGCTTTGCGTCTGCATGGCTTTCTGACAATCAACCTCTGAAAGATTGTGCAACTTATGTCAGACGCAATCTGACTCTTTGAAAGTTACAATGGTGAATCGACGTGCCTTTAATTTACTACAGGACGTCTCCATTATGATGGAGACGATGTCTAACCACCACCAACCGCTTCAATAACTACTTCTTGGGATCGAGAACGGCCTGGCCAACTCAGCACCCCGGGGTGTGGAAGTCTTCTCGTGCGGCCACCTGGAATAACTGAATGGCATAACGGACGGACATGAAGGCCAACGCAGAGGAAGGGATGCATGACGGGAATAGTGGCGCCGAACTATGAGGGCACGACGGGAGTGATGAGGTGTGCAAAGGACGACAGGGGGAAGGCGCATGGTGGAGGACAACAGGTGGAAAGGGGAAAGATGAGTGACGACGGACTCAATCTTTGGTGGGAGACTGAAGTGGGAAGAAAACGGGACACGTGGCAAGTAATGAGGGGATGGTGATAATAAGGGAGGGCCATGCGGACCAAAGAGGGAAGGCGGATGGATGACACATGGTAGCAGGGGACAGGCGGGAAGGAAGACGACGAGATAGGGGAGTGGCCCATGCTGGCTAGACATGGAGCGGCTGAGAAGGGAGTGGTTGTTCAAGTGTTGTTTATCTGGGCGCATCGATCCAGGTCATCGGAAAGGTGCATCCTTGATTCCGGACCCCCCCCCTCCACTTAAAGGTAGAAAGGCGAGGGGGGGTC
>ML786832.1:71359-101681 GCA_009831015.1 Picea engelmannii | reverse complement strand
AAAGGAAAGGGGGGTCTGGAATCCGACGTGCGTCGTTGATCCAGGCGCGCGAATCCCATCCATTCAAACTTGATTTTCGTTTAACACGGGCGCATCTACATCAAAACTTAGGACAAAATGGTTTTTTTTTTTTAACCCTTTCTTTCTCATTCTAACCCCCTGCAAGAAATATCGCTAACAAGAAGGAAACCTCAGTAACATTTCACCCACGATGCCCATAGATATTTGAATGAAACCTGGGATAATCGAGAACGTTCATATTGGAGCTTCGCGTTCTCCCGACGAAATTGTCACTTATACTTCCTTGTTTAAAGAATTCCGTGATATTTTTGCGTGGAGTTACGAAGAGATGTCGGGTATTGACCCTGCTATCGTTTTTCATGAGATTAAGACATACCCCGGTGCTAAACTAGTCCGGGAGCACCTCCGTCCTGTTCATCCATGTAAAGCGGTAGCTATTAAACTTGAAGTTGAAAAACTTCTTAAAGCCGGTTTCATTTACCCCGTGGCATTGACAGAATGGGTTTCCAACCCCGTACCGATTGATAAAAAGGGTGGTAGTATTCGCGTTTGTGTTGATTATCGGGATATCAACAAAGCTTGTCCGAAGGACAATTTTCCAACCCCTTTCGTTGACCAAATCGTCGATGACTATGCCGGCAGCGAAATCTTTTCCCTCATGGATGGATTTTCCGGCTATAATCAAATCAATATCGCTCCTGAGGACCAACATAAAACGACCTTTATTTGTCCTTGGGGTACTTTCGCCTACAGGAAACTTCCCTTCAGTCTGAAGAACGCAGGTGCTATGTTCCAACGTGCTATGTCTTACGCATTTCACGATATCAAGCATATTGTTCAACCTTATTTGGACGATTTTCCGGCTCACTCTTTACGTCGAGTCGATCACCCTACTCATCTCCGAGCAATTTTTGTTCGTTGTCAATTCTATCACATTCACCTGAATCCTCATAAATGTGTCTTTTGTGTAGAATCCAGCCGTCTCCTTGGTTTCATTGTTTCATGCCATGGGATCTAGGTAGATCCTATCAAGGTCGAGGTGATTCTTAATCTCCCTCCTCCTTCTTCTTTGCGTCAGTTACAAAGTTTGCATGGGAAAGCAAACTTTCTCCATCATTTCATCCCGAATTATGCCGAGATTACTTGCGGTTTCACACGTCTTCTAAAGAAAGGTTCAGAGTTTGTTTGGGATAAGGTTGCTACCAACGCTTTTGAAGCTTTAAAATTATCCCTTACCAAATCTCCTCTTCTTTTTCCTCCGGATTATAGTTGAGATTACTTTCTTTATCTAGCTGCGTCCGAGTATACTATCGGCATGGTCCTCGTTCAAGAGGATGATAACCATGATGAACATGTTATCTATTACTTGAGTAGAAGTTTATCCTCCACGGAAATCAAGTACCAACATGTTGAGAAGCTGGCCTTGGCTGTTGTCCAAGCAGTCCAACGTTTTCGTCATTACATTCTCTCCAGGAAGACTACAGTGATTTCACACTGTAACCCCATGCAACACATTTTTACACGTCAATTGTTGGGGGCAAGTACTCCAAATGGATTTTTATTCTCCAGGAGTTCGATTTGGAATTCGATCGCGCCACGTCGAAGAAATATCTAGTTTTCGCTGAGTTAATTTGTGATTTTCCCCACACTTCTACGGAAAAGGTAGCAGTTGATTCATTACCTGACGAGTCACTTTTCCTTATTAGTACCAACGATGTTTGGTACGGAGATATCATTATATATCTCCAAACTCAAACTTGCTGGCCTGCTTTGTCCAGTAATGAACAACGTCGTGTTCGTTATCAAGCACGTCATTATATTATCCTCGGCGATACTCTTTACCGTCGAGGTATTGACTCTGTCTTTCGGCATTGTTTGACTTTTGAAGAAGCTGAGAAATCTTTGAATGACTGCCATTCAGGAGCATGTGGTGGTCATATGTCTGGGTATGCTACTGCCCAGAAGATCTTACGTGCGGGTTACTTTTGGCCTTCCCTTTTCACTGACTGCATTACTGTTGTTCAGAAGTGTCATGCCTGCCAGACTTATAATCAGAAGATTCGATCGCATCCTGCTCCCCTTCATCCTGTAGTCTCAGTAGGTCCTTTTGCTAAATGGGGCATTGATTTCATGGCATGTCACCCTCACTCGGTCGGGGGGCATGGTTACATTATTGTAGATGTTGATTATTTCACAAAGTGGGTCGAGGCGATGCCGACATTCGATAATACTGGGAAGACTGCAGCCTTATTCCTTTTCAACCATGTCATCACTCGTTTTGGTGTTCCTCAGGCTATCGTTACCGATCATGGTAGTCATTTTAGAAATAATATGATGTATGAGCTTACAGAGAAGTTGGGCCTTCGTCATGATAGCTCAACGCCCTATTATCCACAGGCCAATGGGCAGGTCGAAGCCATCAATAAGGTTCTTATAACTATGATTCGACGGATGATAGGAATCCATAAACACAACTGGCACACCATGTTATTTTTGGCATTGTGGGCATATCGAACATCTGTTAAGTCTGCCACAGGATTCACGCCTTTTCAATTAGTTTATGGCATGGAAGCCATTCTACCAATAGAATGTGAAATCCCATCTTTGAAGCTAGTTGTAGAGCTCTTACCTAATACTTCTGCCAAAGAGCAATGTCTGTTGTATTTGATGCGATTAGACGAGACTCGTCGTGACGCTACTCTTGTAATAGAAGCCCAAAAGAAACGTGTTAAGGCACAGTATGACAAGCATGTCAAACCTCGTGTCTTCTTTGAAGGAGACCTTGTTCTTTTATATGAACAAGATAAAGATGTCCTAGGAGCTGGGAAATTCGAACCAATGTGGCATGGGGCTTATATTGTTAGTAAAGTTTTGGAAAAAGGAACGTATGAGCTAGTGGACTATGATGGTGTGCCTTTGAGTGAACCCAGGAATGGGTTGTACTTAAAGAAGTACTATGCATGAGTTATTTGTGCATGAGTATTTGTATTTTTATGTATCATATTGAGTGTGTGTGTTACTTTAGTTTTGCCTTTGATGTTATCTGGTTTCTACCCTTACGTGACATTGTGTTTGATTGCCAGATGTCGGAGTATTCGCTACCTTATATTGGCTTCGTCGACGGTGCTAGTCGTAGTACTTGGAACCTAGCTTCCGTTGCTTGGCCAATCTATGCCCCGACAAATGAACTCATATCTCTACGAGGTATATGTCTTGGCCGAGCAACCAACAATATTGCAGAGTATAGCGCCGTGGTTGAATTATTGGTTGATGCTATCTCTCTCAGAATTCGTTATTTGGTTGTTCGTCTTGACTCACAGTTGGTAGTACTACAGTTCAGTAACGTATATTCTATTCGAAGTCCTACTCTATTAAGGATACATTTGTGGATTCACCTCTTGGAAAGACATTTTGATTACATAGAATATCAACACATTCCGAGAAGTCTTAACACATTGACAGACGCTTTAGCTAATTATGTGCTAGACAGGCATTTAAATCACTTATAAAATCAAACACATTAAATTGTACACAAATGTAAAGTAAGCTGGTGGAACCCATGTATATATATATATAACAGTCAAAGTTTGTTTTTACAAAATGTGTCCGAAGACCAAAATATCAAAAAATGAAGCCCATGGCTTCTACAAAATGACATCACTAATGATGTTCACGATAACATGCTAAAGTCCTGGCTACTCTGCGGAGAAAACGACGCATAGAGGCAGAGACTCCCACGGTGTGACGCTGATCGCGTCGTGGGATCTCCTCCAGAGGCATCTCTGGAACATCGGACATCAAACCCTCTAAGTTTTTCTCCACTGTAAGGTAGTCCTCGGCATACTGGGGGACTGGAACTACTGCTTCTCCTCGATGCTGAACAGGAGAGCTACCAGCAGGTCTGTATGCCCCAACATCTATGTTATCAACGAGATTTTGGTGTTAGTCTTCGGATAAAACTATAGAACCAAAAACATTTAATATGATGAAAATACAAAAACATCTAAAAAGTTAAAAAGTTGGTGTCTTTCTTACCAATATCTCCCCACTATGCGTCTTCAGGAAGGGAAAGCTCAGGATCACCGCGAAAGTCCAAGCCAGCATATGCATAATCCTCGATCATCAAGACCTGGCCTTGGAGCCAGTCAAAGAAGCGATCGTCATATCGAACGATCGGTCCTGTCACATGCCTAGCCATGAGTTGGCACCATCGTAGCATCTATGGATCCCTGGGACCCGGAAAGTGCCAATCCGCCTGAAGCCTACACACTGGAACCCTCTCACAGAAGAAGGACACTAGCAACGATCCATAACCAAATTGCTTTAGATCTCCACGCCTGCTTTTGGTCAGTTGTTTCTTGAGGTTGCGCAACACTGCATCAGCCCAGTTGAAGACCCGGGGCTCGACACACTCGAGGGAATACTGAAAATAGCTCTGTAGATCCATATGCGGGGAAGCACTCCCTGCCATCTGAGCTATAGTGAAGAGAATGGTCTGGAGAGTTATATCAGTCACTCCCCAAATGGCCACTTTTCCCTTTTGTCGTTCTGCTTCTGGCACGTAGTACTCTCGGCAATACTCACTCATTTTCATGCCACCTCTGCGGTTACCAGTCAAGCTAACATAAGAACCCCGTCTTGACAACCCAGTCAAGAAGTAGATATCTTCAATATCAATCGTTAATGTGTGAGCACCCACATTGAAGACTTGTTGATCCGGATCCCACATCTGGACTAAATGTTCCAACAATCAAACCTGGGCTCTCATGCCCAGTATGCGGAAATACTTTAGGAGACCAGAATCTCTTAAAGCGGCAATGGTTTGCGGGTGATTTTCGGCGGTATAATTATCATCCTCGTGTTCCCTTTCTCTCCATTCGAGAACCATTATGTGGATATTAACCTGCATAGCAATCATGGGAAGATAGTTAATAACTTGAAACATGAGAAATTTGGTTTTATTGGCTCAATATTTTAAAAAAAAATTGGACGCTGCACTGTTCACAGGTGGCTTATAGCCCACAGTGCGAACTTCTCTCACTGTAGCTTAAGCCCACCTGCGGGAATGAGAACTTCTCGCAGGCTCTGTATGGGCAGCCTGCGAGAATCCTCATTCACGCGTAGGGTTTCAAAAACTCACTTAAAACTTGAGATTTAGCCATTAAAATCATAAAATTAAACCATGAAAAGCTAGGGAATTGAGGACTTACCAATCTGATCTAGACGGTTCGTGAAATGATGCCCTGAAGCTCCCGAAAATCGACGATG
The DNA here is from genome assembly GCA_009831015.1 of Picea engelmannii. Taxonomy (NCBI): domain Eukaryota; kingdom Viridiplantae; phylum Streptophyta; class Pinopsida; order Pinales; family Pinaceae; genus Picea; species Picea engelmannii. Next base: position 96,392 of record ML786832.1, on the reverse strand, counting down.
AAGATCGAAGGTAAAATGGAGGTTTTTTCACTACAATGGTAAATGGGTAAAACAATATGGTAAAAATGAATAGTAACTTTGTTTTATTTACTTTTCACCATAGTTAAAGTGGGTTTTTTGTATTTATTCACTTTTTTACCCTAATTTCTAATACGAAAGTGAGTAAAATGACTTGCAGGTACCCGATGCAGATGCTTATGGATGAAAAACTTTTGTAATATGATGTGTTTTTGTTTGTTTCTTATGGTTTTGATTTCAAGACCTCAAGTGCTTTTTATCCGTTCTTGCACTTGCGAAAAACCTAGAATGTGATCGAGCGTTGTTTTATCTCTTTTCCGGGATCGATGTGGTTGCACAAAAAAGGAACCCTCCTGGAGTTAACTTTAAGCTCTTTTCATGACTCTCTAAATATGAAAATATTGTCGAGTGATCTTTCTCTTTTCACACTCGTTAAAGTATTTGAAGTTACGCGTCCTTCGAGCGATAGTTTAACCCTTTTTCGGTCTCGTTGGACTATTGTACGAAAAAGGAACTGAGAGAGTTCTCTTTTGAGTGTTTTTTCAAACTCTATAATCCTGAAAACCTTCGAGTTTTCTATCTCTGGACTCGTTAAACAAACATTGACTGACCCGTGATGGAACCAAACCACTCCTTCTTAGGGTTCGTTAAAAATACTTTGAGGGGCTCGTCCGAAGGATGAGCTTATATTAACAAGCATATGTGATCCTCTTCAAGATTGCGTAAAAATAAAGAGGTACTTGCCAGAAATGGTGGGGGAAAATTTGGGAAAGGGATATGTTTCGTCTTTGTGTTAATTGGCAGTAAGTGTCACTCTTGAACATGACACCCCCTATTCAATCATTTGAAGCTGTTTTGGGAAATCCATTTGTCTCTCATTCGATTCCATAAAAAGGACTTTCCATTTGTCGTCTTTGAGTCAATGCTGCCAAATCATTGGTCGTGTCATCCATATGTTCAAGAGCAGTCCAAACCTCTTTTGAGTCAGCCATCTGTAGTTATACTTTCATTCCGTGTCGGCCTTCCCTGTGTCCAAAGTCCAATTGTCATATACTCTGTTTCACTTTCAAACTCTGTTACTCATTTCGTGTCACTAATGTGGGATACATCAAGGCCCTCCTGTGACGATTCTTGTTCTGTCGACTTCAGCACATTATCCAGAATCAAGACTTAGAAATTATTTGGTACCTTGAAGCTTGCATGCCTCAATGGAAAGATTCTCGCTTTCGACAGTGGGTTTACATCATTGACCCCTGATCGAGAGATTCCGTTGAGTGTTCGACATCAACTCATTTACTCACGGTCGACGGATTGTACTATAGTACCTTGGGAGTTATTGACATTAATGGTGATTTCCCTTGCACTTGTTAACGGTATACATCAATGATCGGTAATCAAGTGGTTTCTACCATGTTTGACTTCGACACATGTAATCACATGGTTAGATTCGTACTTTGAACGACGAAATTGAAGACCCTGGATATTGTCCATGTAATCCAGGTTGCGATGGAGTATGCATAATTTGTGACACATAGATCCACTGTGTATGTTTCGTGGCTATTTTTTCTTGACTTGAAATTTGTCACACAGATCCACAGTGTATTCAGGTGGCTGTGATTATATAGTGACAGCATGGATCCACAGTGTATGATTGGTGGCCATGACCTTGGTTTATGATGTCATCAGTCTATGATCTGAGTATGGGAATGCCTACCTCAGAATTGGTATATATGATATTCTGTTGATGCTTGGATGTTTGCAGGTCTCTGATTAGATGTGCTTTTAGTTCTTGACACACACATGCAGCTTACAAAGTCTATCGACTGTCACTGGTTCCACTCTCAGACTTTGGGGGGAATTCTATTATCCACAAATTTGGTCATTGTGATGATGTCATGGTAATATCATGATGATGGAAGATCAAGCTCTTTATCAAGAACACTTTCCTGAGAAAAGTTACAGTTGTCTTCTTCCAGAATTCACACTTTGAAACATGTTCGCAGGTTGCTTATATATTCACCTGCGGGAATGAAAGTTTCTCACAGTCTACCTTAAGCTGGGGTGCAAACTTCTTGCACTGTACTCATGATTAGGGTGCGAACATTCTCTTACAAAAGAAAAATATAAAGATCTCGAACCTTCTAGAAGGGAATCTTCTAGAAGGGTGAGTTGGCTTTCGAGTGGTTACTCAAGTACTGTCATTCCAGATATCTTGGGATCATTCCCTATCCAAGTAACTAATCTATCTATTCCTATATATTGAAGAGATTTCTCATGGAAAGGGTTAAGTGAAGAATTTCAGCAAGTTAGCAAGAGATTGATTAGAGAACTAGTGCAAGACTGTATGGAGGATGGATGCTACAGCAGCAAGAGACAACAGTAAGGTCATCACATATGGTAGACTTTCTTCATACATGAGCAAGTGTGTGTGTCAGATCTGGAAGCCGTCAAAAGGAGACCTATGACATCAAGGCTCAGGTTGTAAGTTTTACTTTAATACAGCAATATGTCCTTTTCCCATAAAGATGATGTCACTTTATTACATAATTCCTTGATCATATGTATAGACTAGTCATTGAATATCTTAACTTGTCTTTACTTCGATTGGTTCGTTTTGTTGTGATTTGGACAGGACGAGAGCATTGAAGAGAAGTGGGGAACAACAGAGATCTAAGGAGAGTGTTCATAAGGTATGTCCATGGCCTTTTATCTCTTAGTTCATTCAATAGGCTAGATCTAGGGAAAGCGTATTATTCTGTCATGTTTTGTTCTAGATACCAGGTGGATATAGGGAGATCGGTTAGAGTCTGCACCTACGGATTTATCCTATAACACCTTGTAAATTCAATCATAAGTTGACAAGGTGATCATAAACACTAAAACAATTTCCAAATGTGATAATTTAGGTGAAGCACCATGTATCATAAGTAGTGTAGTGTTTAGTGAAACCCCTCTTTGGCTTGTAGAATTTAGAATCTCTATGTTAGAAGTTAGCAAGTTTTACCTAAAAATAATGAAAGTGTGACTATCCATATGAATACATAAATGAGTCCCAATTCCTTCTATTGGAAAATTGGTTGTCATTGATGTCAACCCTAGAATAAGTCAAAAATCCTATAGAAGTGATGGGTGTATTTGAAGAAGTATCCAAAGTGCTCTCGTTATGGCATAGATGTAAGCAAGGCTCTCATGGGAACACGCTTCGAATAAGTATACAAGAAGCCCTAGAAATATGGATAAGTGGTTAAGAATCCTTGGAGGCATGGTCATGAAGCCCGAAGCTAATTAAAGAAAAATAACATGAAGCACATTGAAAATGCATTCAGAACCATCATAGATTGATAGTCGTTTTCATGTAATTTCCAATGATAGGTGGCATGCCACATGGTTCCTCACGGTTGAGAAGTTATTACCTATTAAAGATGAATCCCTAAAGTATGGTCAAGAATCCATGGATCTAAGGTCAAAGAAGTTACAATTTATCCCTAAATTCAAGTAAACGAGAAAATTTGTTGCAAACAAGAAGTTACAGGTCATCTCAGAGATCAAGTAAAGAAGTTATGTGTAAATGTATAAATACACATCAAGAACCTCTCATTTAATAACCAAGAAAGGATGTGATTTATTTGCACGAAGTAGTGGTGGTGTGTGAAGGAGGGAGTGCTCAAAGTTGTATATTGGAGAAGGGTTTTAGAAAACCCTATTTTAGCAGATCATCATGGGTCAAGCATAGGGTGTCCCTCAAGGGCCTCACTAGTTGTTCAGTATATGTCACATAAGGCCTCACTCATTGAAAAGTATAGTCCCAAGAGACTGAGAAAAGTTTAAAGAAGGTATTGTTCTCTTGATATTGAAGTTAAGGAAGGTTTGATGATCTGTTATCTCATGCATCGGGTTTTTAGATGTTGAAAGATATATTTTCCTCTATGTTTTGAGGTTTGTATCTTGGATATTATGGCATATGATTTGAGAAATATCTTGGAGGTTATGGTATATGATTAAGGAATATATTGGAGGTTATGACATTTTATTTGAGGAATATCTTGGATGGTTTGGAACATGCTTGAGGCTTGTATCTTGGATTCCTTGGCACATGTTTTGAGGTATATCTTGGATACTTTGGCACATGGTTTGATGTATATCTTGGACACTTTGGCACATGTTTTGAGATATATCTTGGATATTTTGGCACATGGTTTGAGGCATTTCTTGAAACTTTGGCACATGTTTTAAGGAATATATTGGAGGCCTTTGGTACATGGTTTGATGAACATCTTGATCATCTGGGTTGTATGATTTGGTGCATGTTATTATTGATCTTGGCATAAAATTTATGTGGTTGAACCAACTTTGATGATAATAATGTATCAATATCACTAACAGTAGCAGTGATAAGTTGATTCTCTCATTTATATTTTTGGGAGAAAGGAAGGGAAAGGAAAGGGGGTCGGTGCCTCCTTCTAGTTGGATTTGAAGAATCTAGGGAGTTTGAGCTTCCTTCAGGTTGGAGCCTATAAATAGGGGGTTGATGCCTCCTTCATGTTGGTCTTGGAGAATATTAGAAGTCAGTGCTTCCTATGGATGTAATATTCAAGATATATATTAAAAACAATTCTATGGTTTTCTCCCATCTGGGTTTCCACGTAAAACTCTTGTGGAGTGTGGATATGTGGTTATATGTTGATGATATCTTGAATGCAATCATAAGTTATAAATAGTTGATAACTTAATGTTTTCATTTCATGGTTAAAAATGGTAAAATGTACTCAATATTGATTCACACCCCCCTCTTAGTATTGGTGAATATTCCAACAATTGGTATTAGAACATGTCCTTCATGAACGATCTAACCAGTAGAAGGTAGATTGTGGAGTGCACTAATAATGTAACACCAGTATTTGATGGTCAAAATTATTCCTTATGAAGAAGAAGGATGGATTTTGTTTTGCAAGCACATGGATTTGATGTCTGGAAAGGAGTAGTAGATGGATACATGATATCGGTCACTCCCCCAATAGATAGAGATGGAAAGAAACTTTGTTAAAAAAAATTGAAGGCTAAAAATGCTATTCTGAATGGCCTAGTTGATTCAGTATATGTCAAGGTTATGCATTTTGATTCTGCAAAGGATATTTGGGACAAAATTCAAGATGTTTACAATGGATATGCCAAAGTCAAAGGGGCCAAGCTTCAAACTTATAGAAGTCAATTTGAACAACTAAAAATGAAGGAAGATGAAGATATTGCACTTATTTTCTATGAGTTGATGAAATAGTGAATATTATTTAAGGATTAGGAGAAGAAATTAAACAACCAATAAATGTTCAAAAGGTACTAACGTCTCTTCCAATGATATTTTATCTTAACATTTTGTCCCTAGAAGAAAGAGAATATATTGATACATTGAGCATGGACTAGTTACATGGAGTACTTATAGTGTATGAAATGAGAACAGAGCAGGATAATCCATCCAGGAGGGAAGTGACTTTCAAAACATCCAAAAAGAAAAGAAAGAATAAGCAAAATTCAAACTAAAACTACAGCTATAGCGATGATTCAGATGAAGATGAAGAAATAGCCAGCTTTGTAAGGAAATTGAAGAGAGGGACTGGAAAGTACAAAGTTAAGATTACCTTAAAATGATTTAATTGTGGTAAAATTGGTCATTTTGCTGCTAAATGTCCTTATGATAATAATTCAGATAATGATGAAGAAGAAGTTTCCAAGAAAGAAAATAAATATCAAAAGGGAAAAAAGAAAGAAAATAAAAGAAAAACATTCAAGAAAAGCCTATACTCAAAAGAAGATAGTTCTTCATATGATGAGGATAATGATAGTGACAATGATTCACAAAGAGTGTTCTTTATGGAAATGGAAACCCAGAAAGGAACCCTTTAAAATGGTGAAGAAGATTATGAAGAAGGAGAAGTGGATCTTGAAGAAGAAATAATCAATGCTTTGAGTGATCTAAAAAGGAAAAGGTGGAAAAACAAGTCCCTCAAGGAATAATTTATCAAGTTAAAGGAAATTTCTCAAAATATTAAGAAAAATTATGAAGACGCCCAACTGATTATCATAAATTAAAGGTTCAACTGGAAGAATCCAAAGTAATTGAATAAACTCTCAAAAAATAGTTGGAAAAAAAGAAGAAAATAAACGAGTCTTTGGAAGATGAAATAGTATCACTAATAAAGGAACTTTATAAGAAGGATCTCCGATAGAACTTTAGTAAAAACAATAAAATATTGAATGAAATCATCAACAATCAAATCACATGCGATGGCAACTTTGGACTAGGATACAAACAAACTCATACCGACAAAGGTTCAAGATCCACAACAACAGAAAGAGAAGCAAAACAAAAGAGTTATTTAGAAGTCATCAGAGGTCCCATAAAAAGGGAAGAATGCAATCCTTCAATGGAAAATATTAAGGTAATGGAGATCATTCAAGAAGAAGATAATCCAATCAAAGGAATGTGGAATCATCAATCAACAATGGAAAGGAATGAATGCATAAGAGGTATATATACAAGAAGACCTTCTACCTCCAGGAATAAAAGAAGATTCAATCATTTTTAAGGAAACGATAGAAGCGAAGATCATGGTCAGCTAAGGAATGAATTAAAAAGGACTACATCACAAATAGGATCACTTACTTCCAAGTATCAATTTTTTTTTCCTGGTTATTGTTTTACTTGTAATAACTTTGGACATAAAGTTGTAACTTGCAGCGTGTATGGAAGAAATGTTCAAGCAAGAGATATTTATGTGCCCCCCTACAATATTTAATGTTACAAATGACACAACTATGAACACTTATCTCATTATTTTATAAGAATGATGAATCCTTCCATGAAGGAAAACACTAATATCATGTACAAGAAGGTTTGGAGAAGAAAGAAAACAAGAAGAGCAGGTGAATGAAGAAATACCATTGATCATACTCATAGGATTTGCATATGTACGAGATTGTGATCAATCAATGGGTAAAGAGGAAGATGTAAGAACTCAGAATGGTGAAACTGCAATAGAACAACTTTATATATTGTTATAAGAAATCTAGCTAGGAGACTCCCATAATGTGAATGTTGAAGAGGGGGAGTATAAGCAACAGTTTTCAGAACACATCCCCATGCAAGTATGAAGGAGTCAACTAGAAGTTACGAGGAATATAATTGGCACACTTTTGAGGTAGAGATTCATGATCATATAAAGGATTCCAAGCATATATTCAAGCAGGGATATATTCATTACAGAATGTTGCAGACTTGTATAGTTTGATTTGAAGATAGAGAAAACTAGTGTACATATTTGATTTACCTTGAGAAGCATGAATATGTGGTGATTAGTTGCAGTAGAGAAGTAAAGTGACAGATGGGTTAGAATTGTATCCAATTGAGTAGAAGAATCATGGACAGTTTTGTGACATTAGGACAAAGATGAATTCATGAGATATTTGGAAAGTTTAGAAGACAATACTTGACATGAACGAGAGAAGATACATGACAGTGGATGAAATCATGAGCTCAAGAGGAATGTTCAATAAATAATATGACTAAGAAAATAATCATATTGACAGGTGGAACCAAATAGTCAGAGGATGGAAATTCATGATTCATACAACAAGAAAAGGGGAGAGAAACTGTAATGAGAATATTGGTGAATGATTATTTCATTGATGTCATAATGGTGAATACATGAGAAAACATAAAGAATTGAAGTCAAATGATGAAGGAACTTTGACATGAACACTTTTAACATACATCGGTGGATTGCACCAAGAAGTACCAATTGACAAGAAGCCCTAGAAGAGAGGAAAGTAAGCACATACAAGAATCCGCACATATATATACACAACATCTTTCAAAGAAGACAGGGGGAGAGAAATCGTCAAGGGGAGTTACCCTTTTCCATTGATGTTAAAGGGGGAGAGAAATATCATAAGCTTGAATATAGGAGGAGAAATGATCTCAAGGCGATTATGAGTGTTTCCATCAATGGAAAATGGGGAGATTGTTGGAAAATTTATTGTCATTGATGTCAACCCTAGAAGAAGTCCAGAAGCTTATGGAAGGGATGGGTGTATTTTAAGAAGTCTCCAAAGTGGTCCCCTTATGGCGTATCTTTAATATTGGCCCTCACGGGAAGACACTTTGAAGAATTCTACAAGAATCCCTAGAAATATGGTTAAGTGTTCAAGAAGCCTCGGAGGTGTGGTCATGAACCCCAAAGTTAATTAAATAAAAAGAACATGAAGGACATGGAAAATGAATTCAAAACCATCATATATTTATAGTCCTCATCATGTCATTTTTAATTATAGGTGGCACGTGACGTGAATCCTCATGGTTGAGAAGTTATTCCCTATTAAAGATGAATCCCCGAAGTATGGTCAAGAATACCTGGATCTAAGATCAAAGAAGTTACAAGTTGTCCCCAAAGTCAAGTAACGGAAAACAATTGTTGCAAACAAGAATTTATAGGTCAGATCAAAGATAAACTAAAGAAGTTACTTTGAAGGGTATAAGTACACATCAAGAACATGTCATTTAATCACCAAGAAAGGATGTCATTTATTAGGAAAAGTGAAGTAGCAGAGTTGTGCGAAGGAGGGAGTGATCGGAGCTGCATATTGGAGAAGGGCTTTTAGAAAAACCTATTTGATCAGACCCCCATGGGTCAAGCATAGGATGTCCCATGAGGCCCCCACTGGTTGTTTAGTATTTGTCATGTGATGCCCCAATCGTTTCCTAGTCCGGCCCCGCAAGGATGAGAAAAGTTTTAAGAAGGTAATATTCTCTTGATGTTGAAGTTAAGGAAGGTTTGATGATCTGTGATCTCATGCACCAGGTTTTTAGATGTTGAAAGGTATTCTTTTCTCTATGTTTTTAGGCTTGTATCTTGGATATCATGGCATATGTGTTGAATCATATCTTGGAGGTTATGGTATATACTTGAGGTATATATTGGAGGTTATGACATATGCTTTGAGACATATCTTGGATGGTTTAGCACATGCTTGAGGCTTGTATCTTGGATACCTTGGCACGTGGTTTGAGTTATATCTTGGATACTTTGGCTCATGGTTTTCCATATATCTTGGATACTTTGGCACATCATTTGAGTTATATCTTGGATATTTTGGCACATGATTTGAGGCATGTCTTGAAACACTGTAGGTGTTTTAAGGCATATCTTGGAAGTCTTTGGTACATGGTTTCATGGACATATTTATGATATTGGGAATATGATTTGATGGATTTTATTGGTGATATTGGCATAATATTTATGTGGTTGAGCCAGATTTGATGATAATGGTTTATCAGTATCAGTGTCAGTAGCAGTGACAGGTTAATTTTCTCAGTTATATTTTCGAGAGGGAGGAAGGGGAAAGGAAAGGCGGTTGGATCCTCCTTCCAGTTGGATATAGAGAATATAGGGAGTTGGATCTTCCTTCAATTTGGAGTTTGTAAACTAGGGGTTTGGATCCTCCTTCCAGTTGGAACTGGAAAATCTAGGGAGTTGGACCTTCCTTAGGGTTGGAGCCTTCTTTTGAATTGGAGCTGGAGAATTTAGCGAGTTGTATTCTCCTTCAGGTTGGAGCCTATGAAAAAGGGGGTTGGTTCCTCCTTCTAGTTGGTTTTGGATAATATTGTAATATGGTGCTTAAAGTGCATGTAATATTCAAGATATATAATAAAAATCGTTCTCTGGTTTTCTCCCATTTGGGTTTCCACATAAAACTCTTGTGTACTGTGTATCTGTGGTTATATGTTAATGATATATTGAATGCAATAATAATTTATATATTTTTTATAACTTAATGTTTACATGTTATGGTTACAAATGGTAAAAAGTTCTCAATACCGATTCACCCCCCCCCCCTCTCAGTATTGGTGAACATTCCAACACCTTCTAAATAAGGACATGTTCCCTTGCTTTCTAGTGAATTATTGGAGATGAGAAACCACATTAGGACCACATGGATATGAGATATATCTCATTTCTAAATCAATCCTCCAAATATGTAAGCAAACCCATAATGGGAAATGATAATGAGTCACCCACTTGTACTATATTAACACCTATTGCTCGATATTTGGAGAGAGGTTAATATATTTATTATAGTATTAAATCCTTTGTAGTATAGTAGTTAAATGATTTCACTATTATGACTTTTTCATATCATCTACATAAAGACTAACATTGGAATTACAATTTGGAGAATTTAAAAATATTTTAAAATCTGTATCTTCTAATGGAAGGAAAACTTCTTGCAAAATATATAATAAATAGTATACAATGTAAAATTGTCAATGTTAATGATGGTTCTTGACTTAATTGAGATATCAAGAAAGGGAAATAAATTTAAATGTATTTCTATATCAGATATTTTTTCCTCTAACCATTCCATAATTAGAGGAGACCTAAACTACATGTCAGCTTCTTTTATAGAAATTTGGGGTCCATCTGCTAGATCAAATTTACTTGTTGAATATTTCAAGTTCTTCAATGAACACCACTCTTATTGATATTCAATTGTTGGAATTAAATACAACTAGGTCTAATCACAACCAACAAATAAATGTTATTTCCAAGAGGTTGGACAAATGGCTTATGAAGGACCCATTACTTATTTCATTAGACAAATTCAAATCATATGCCTTGAAATGGGGTGACTCAGACAACTTGCAAACTTTTTTAAATTTAGGAATACCTACTTTGAGTAATGAAAATTTCCATCTAGCACTATCCCTTTGAATTATCTACCCTACATGCTATTATTGAGAAGGCTAGATAGAGATCCTCAAAGGTCTATTGTTTCTTATATGAATTTTGGAAGGCGTTTGACATTATTCCTAGACACTTATTCATTGAATAGATTTGTTCCTTGAATGTACCTTAGTTATGGGTGAAACTTACAAGCCCCACCTTAAGTATGAAACCTTATTCCATCTAAGTCCTATTTCGACACTTATTCCATCCTCACCAAAGAAAAAAGTGTGAATCATGTCAAGCCCAATGTTCACATGTGATTATTATGATCGTGCTTGGCACATGCATTTTGACGATGTCTATTCAGGTGAAGGATGTGAATAAATTCAATCATACTGTCACTAACTATGTTTTCTCATTGGATGGAGTGAAGGTACAACTGAATAGGTACTTATCATACCTATCATCCTCGAGCGAGGGGATTTTTGTAAGGAGGGGGGGAAATGTAACATCCCGAGCATCCAAATGGGGAATGCCACATAAAATTTTCAAAAAATATAAAAAATTAAAACATATAGAAACTATACAAATGTACAGATTCATACAGAATAATAAAAAAAATACACATGCAACACACGCAGGAAAAACCCATAAAAATAAATGTATAAATAATAATGTAACATGTAATTTAACACATAATTGACACTTATCTTGGTAAAAATATCACCAACTGCGTGTATACCTTCGACATTCCTCCCATCCTTAGACCACACTTCTCAACACTCTTAGAAGTGGGTCACCCCTGAGCTGGGACTAAACTCCACCTGGGTATAGGAATTCCTAACTAGGATGATGTATCTCAGACAACAGAAAAAAATATGTCATAGGAGCCAATTCAAACTAACAACCTACAGTCCCCCATTCCCCACATGCCTATCCCACTGCAGGAAATGTGCCCCTTCTATTCTCAATAGTCCTTCAGTTTCCACACTTCCTTTTCAAGGCTTCAGTAACAGGCCAGATAGGAAGTCTCAGATCCCTATAGCTATATTTTGGCACCTTCAAGAAATAAATTCCCAACAATTATCTCACCTAGAGAGAATTTCTCACAGGATTGAAAACCCTCCTCTTCAATATCCCACGGGCTTGACAACCCAATTATCCAATCCAAATCTTAAGTTAACCAAGTACAGGTATGTGTATGGTACTAGTTCGGGTAAATTATAGGTACACTGCTAGTAATAGAAAAGTGCAGAGGACAACTGAAATCCATGAGTGAAAAATAATGGATTGTTGGGAAAATGAAATAAGTCCCAAATATATGTATGCATATTCCCAACTTGACACTTGTCATATTGAGAGCTACTTTGGCCCACTTGTCCCCGTCCTTGGAACTTAGGATTAAAAAATTATCCATACTTTATACTTTAAGGAATATTAATATAATATTCCTTTTTGGCTTAAGCTCCCTAGGTTATTCCCTTATCCTTAACATTTACCCCCCTTTCCATAACTAGTGGATTTTATTCCACCATACTCTTTTACATTGTTTGTCTGCCACAGTGATGTGTTTTTCATTAATATTTTCATGTGAATAAATTTATGTTCACAATACAAATATATTGTCCTTTGTGTATCACTACGGAACAACCTATGTACATTTGTATTTAGATTTACAGTTGGGGTTCAGCTTAGGGGTATTACATTCCCCTCCCCCTTATTTATTCAATGTCCTCGGTGCAATATATACACATATAGAAACAACATTTCAAAAATCCTAAAAAAGATGTGGGTATTTTGTCTGCATAGCATCCTCGTGCTCCCAAGTTACATATTCAGGACCATACCAGGTCCATTAGACCTTTAATAGATCTATGGATCGATTTCAAAGTTGCTTGATCTTCCGGTCCAATATGCACATTGAATCCACTTGAAAGGTACTTTCTTGCTCCACCTGAATCACATTCTAATCAATGACATGATTAGCATCAGGTATATACATTTTGGGAAATGATACATGGAATACATTATGAATAGACATTGATCCAGGAAATGCAAGCATGTATTCTAAAGGCCCAATCCTCTCTAGGATTTCAAACAACCCACAATAACGAGTTGCCAACTTTGAACAATTTCCAAACTTCGGGGAACTTATGTTGGCCTTTACTTTCAAGAATACATGGTCACCCACTTTAAATTCCATGTGATTTCTTCCCTTATCATCATAACTTTTCTTCCTGTCTCGATTATCCTTTAAATTATGTTTTATTTTCAACATTTTTTCTTCCATTTTCCTGAGTAATTATGGCCCAACCACTACTCTATCTGTTGGGTTGTCCCAACTTACTAGTGTGTTACACCTTCTACCATAAAGTGCCTAAAATGGGTTCATCTTTAGAGATGCTTGGTACCCATTTTATAAGAAAAATCTACTAAGTGTAGGTAGTCTTCTTATTTTGATGGTTTATCCATCACATACATCCTCAACATATCCTCAATCACTTGATTCACCCTCTATGTTTTTCCATCTGATTATGGATGATAAGTTGTGCTAAAATTCAGATTTGTTCCAAATCCATTAAATAATCCTTTCCAAAATTTTGATGTAATTTTGGATCCATGTCAGACACAATTGTCTTGGGTATACCATGTAGTCGATCAATTTCTCTCATATAAATATCAACAATGTTGGTTGCCTTGTGAGTGAGCTTTACTGGAACAAAATGGGCATCTTTAGTAAGCTTATCCACCACTACTATGATAGAATCATGCTGCTTGTTTGTTCTGGGAATTTTGGTGATGAAATCCATTGTTACAACTTCCCATTTCCACTCAGGAATGGGTAATGGTTGTAGAAAAATGGTTGGGTGTCTATGCTCAGTGTTGTCCTTTTGACACTCCAAACATTTGGAAATAAAATCATCAACTTATTTCTTCATGTCTGGCCAATAATATTGGCTCTTGATAGCTGTAATATTTTTATGATAACCTGGGTGCCCAACATAAGGTACATTATGAATTTCTCTCAATATCATATTTTTCAATTCCTAGGAATTCGATACATAAATTATGCCCCTGTACATGAGAATTTCATCATTTTATAGCTTATAGTCTTCAATTTCCAGCTGCAAAATACCTTGATGTAATTTTGTTGTTATTTCCATGTATTGTGAATCTGATTTTGCAGCGTCTAAGATTCTATTTTTCAAATATTATTGGTACATGCTAATGGGTGTAGCATTCAACTCATCCACCCTTATTCTAATTGCATCAACAACCTTGTTCTCTTTCCCTTTGATATTCTTTACATCAAAGTCATATTCACTGAGAAATTCTAACCACTTGCTTTGCCTAGAATTTAGAGTTGGTTGTCCAAATAAATATTTCAAACCATTATGGTTTGTCCTCAACTCTAACCTTTTCCCCATGAGGTAGTGCCTCTGCATATTCAAGGAAATTACTATGGCTTCCAACTACAAATCATGAGTATAATAGTTCCTTTCATGCTCCTTCAATTTCCTTGATTCAAAGCATACAACATACCCATTTTGACTAAGGAATCCACCAATCCCTTCTTTAAATGCATCAGTGCATACAATGAAGTCTTCATTTGGATAAACAATCCTTAGTATTGGATTAGTTGTTAATAATTTCTTCAAGTGTTGGAAACTCTTTTCACAATTCAATGTCCACTGAAATTTCATCCCCTTCTTTTGCAAGGAAGTGATCATGTGTGCAATCTTTGAGAATCCCTCGATAAATATCCTATAGTATCCTACAAGGGCCATGAATGATACGACCTTTGTCACATTCTTTGGTGTTGACCATCCTCTAATGGCCTCAATATTTTTAGGATCCACTTCTATCCCTTCCTCTGAAATGATATGTCACAAATAATGAATTTGTTTCTAATAAAATGAGCACTTACTAAATTTGGCACTTACTAAAGTCTTAATGTCCCATCCTTCTTCTTCACAAATAATACAGGGGACCCCAAGGTGACACACTTGGGAATATATACCCCTTCTTTAGAAGCTCTTCAAGTTTCATTTTCAATTCCTTCAATTATTGTGTACTCATCCTATAAGGGGTCTTGGATACCGGGGTTGCTCTAGGCATCAGATTGATGAAGAAATCAATGTCGCTTTTAGGGGGTGATCCTGGTGTTTCTTTAAATACATATTCAAACTCTTTTAGGACTTCATAATCTTGAATATTTGACACCTTATCTTTATGTGTCTCTTCCATATGTGTTGCAAATATTTGACACCCCTTTCTGTAACTTTTCTTCAACTGCAATGCTGAAATTTGTATGATGATTACTGCCATGGGAATTTCCTGTACTATCCTTAGGTTCCCTTCCTCATCCAAGAAATTAAATGAATTATTATAATATTATAGGATATCATGGTGTTGGTCCAACCAATCCATGCCAATTATACAATCATAGGAACCTAAAGGTATAATGTTCAAATTTTCCCTAGTGCTCAGTCCATTCATGTCCATTCGACATCCCTTAACCATTTCATTAATTTTTCTTTTAACTCTAGTAGCTAGTTGCACCAACCAAGATTTTCCAAGCTTGATTCTTGGAAAATGCAATATTTCCACCATCTTAGGATCTATATAACTATTACTAGCTCCTGAATCAATTAAAATATAAATGATTTCATTGTTTATATTACATTCCACTTCAATCATATAAGACTGAAAATTAGATTGCTTGTTGTCTAGGGATGCATATATCCTAGGTACATTTCTTCCTATGTATTCCATTGTATCATCTTGTTGTACATTGTGAACAGTCCTCAATTTTTCACCTCTATGAGGACAATCTCTATACATATGATCTCCCCCACAAAACCAACATTGAATAGGTGGTTGCCTTGGTCTTTGTCCCCATGTCTCGATCATTCTGGGTTCTCTAGAAGTTGGATGTCCCTGAGGATTATGTATAAATAATGGTGGCTTATTCCCATTTTTCCTCTGTTCCATCTTTTTTTTCTTCTTGTCTTCCCAATATTTTTAGAAATTTGGCCTTCCTTGATGTTGATCATAAAGTAATTTATCTCACCTTATGGCCTCCTCCACTGATTTTGGATCATCATATTGTATCTTGTCACTGATAAATGATGGAAACCCACTCAAATACCTCTGAATCTTAACTGGCTCTTCCTTGATGAAAGAAATATACTTTATCATTTCTAAAAACCTTATTTCATGTTCATCTATGGTCACACTCCCAAGCTTGAGTTCAAAGAAATCCTTCATTTTCTTGTCACAATATCTCTTAGTCAAGTATTTATTTTGAAAATACCTCTTGAATTCCCTCCAAGTAATATTTTTCTCATCAATGTGTTGCACCTGCACAAATTGGTCCCACCACATGGATGGATTTCCCTTGAGTTGATAGATGGAAATTCTTCCTTCTGCATGTGAAGAGTAATATGCAAATTAAAATAATTCCTCATCCCTAGCATCCATGTCTCTTCATCTTCATTCTTCTTGTGCTCACCGTCAAATGTAGGAGGCTTGATTTTGTTCATTTCTCCTTGTAGATCATCCATCCAAGACCTCATTTTATTTTTCCTGACAGGGGATGGACTTGAACTACTGTGTTCTCTCCTAGTGGAATTACTTGGGGAGTGATGGTGATGTCTGCCAACATTTCTTGTTCTTCTCCTCTCATCATGAGACCTGTGACTCTCTTATATTCTTGAGTCATTCTTCTTATCCATCTTATTTTCTATTATGTCCAAGCTCTATATTAACTTTATGCTAAAGCCCTCCTACTACTCCTTGGATTTCACAAGCCTCTCATTATCATATTTATAACTTTGGACCTCCTTTTGAAAACTTTTAATGCTCTCTACCAAGTTCATGCTTTCTTCCTTTCCTTCTCCATGTCCATTTGAGTTTGTACCTTCATTACCCATATTGAAATACATCCCTTTGATCTCATATTCATGGTTGTAATCCCCCTTGTGTATCTTCCATGATTCTAAACTCTATTTTGATCCTATTATGATCTAGTTGTTGTTAAGTCTGCAAAATGTGCAACCAACAAAACTTGTTAGGCTAATTGATTTAACAAATTCATTAAATTATGTACAATTTTGGTTCAATAATGCATCATAATTATTTCTTTTGATTTCCTAAAAAATTGACTACCCATATCAATTTTATGGGTAAATAGTTATATTCTACTATCCAATACCTTTCCAATTCATGATTCCATGCTCAATTCTGAGTCTTGAGCAGAAAGTTATGGTTATTTGAAAATTGTCCATTAATTCTTACCATGTGTTCTACTGTTGAAGCCTCTTGGATGTTGTGCCTAGTATTCACTTTGTCCTTTCTATTAGGGAAATCCTTGTACATGTGATCTTATTTTTGAGCCAAATTATCTCTCGGATCCATGTTGGATCCTCTCTTGATGTACACAAGCCCTTTTTATTTCTTTATGCAGGTCCAACAAAAACTATGAGCATTCACTCTAATCACCTATCACCTAAAATCAAAACCATAGGCACTAGCCCCTTTTCTTCAGTGGAAATATCATGTGACCATGGGATATAAACAAGATCTCAACTAAAAGGTGTTATCTGGAGCTTCGAGACTTCAATGCTCCATGGGCATTCACCTTTTCAACACTCCAATCTCATAGAGTGGTTATCGATCGAATTTGGTCATATAGTGACTTTGACTGGAGAGTGTAGGTGTTCTCCCTATCCTTCCTCTCTCCAAACTCTTACGGATAGATATAATGGACGTCAAAGATTATCTTCCCTCCTCCATGATCTATGGTGGAGATTCACTTCATAACTCCCAACTAGATGGAGTTTCCACGACTCCAACACACAAATCTTTGGCACTGCTGAACTGGCGAACTCCTAAAGAGTTCATGGATCAACAGTCCACACTTTGCTCCTTGATCTACAAATAAGATCAAATATGGGACTCTGAGACTCGGGGCTTCGGAATTTTCCTGACTCCAACACATGCTAGCTCCTGGATAGTCAAACTCCAAACTAAAATCAATGACTCACACTCCTCTCATAGCCAACGACTGTGATTAAATCTAGGCTTTGGGATTTGGGGATTCTCTCTCCAAATGACCACCACACTTCCAAACTACTAAATGCCAAAATGAAATCAACGACTCACACTCCTCCCAGAACCAATAATTGTGATTAAATCTGGGCTTCAAGCTTCGGGGTTTCTTTCTCCATACAATCACCACATTCTCGAACTATCGAACGTCGAACTAAAATGAACGACTCACACTCCTCCCATAGCCAACAACTATGATTAACTCTGGGCTTCGAGCTTCGGGCTTCAGGATTCGAGATTTCTCACTGAAGAAGACCACCACACTTCCGAACTATCGAACACGGAACTGAAATTGATGGCTCACACTCCTCCCAAATCCAACGACTATGATTAACTCCAGCCTTTAGGCTTCGATGCTTCTTTCTCCAGACAACCACCACACTCCCAAATTTCCAAACGTCAAATTGAAATCGACGAGTCACACTCCTCCCACAACCAACAATTGTGATTAAATCCAGGATTCAGATTTTCTTGCCCCAAACGAACACCATACCCTCAAACCTCTGAACACTGAACTAGAATCAACAACTCACACTCCTCCCACAACCAATGATTTTGATTAAATATAGGCTTCGGTCTTTGGGGTTTATTGCTCCAGACAATCACCACACTCCTAAATTATTGAACACCAAATTGGTGAAGAGCAGATATCTACGGTTGATACTCTCCTTTGATAATCGACTAGTATTAACTCTGGTACTTCGGAGCTTCGATAATTTTCACCCACAATCCTCCAGATAGCCAAAATTCTGAATATGTGGAAATCTACGGACATGTGTACCCAACAATCAATGATCAAGATTTACTCTGAAATTTAGGACTTTGGGGAATTCTCCACTCTGTGCAACCACAACCAAATTATCCACAAGAAATGAATCGTCGAACCCCTTGGGTATCCAACGACTCGTAATCTCCTAGTGATATACAATGTAGATTCACTCTGGGACTTCGTAGCTTCCGATATTTCTTCTCCTGGCGACACAAGGGTCATTTTTTCCCGAAGTGTTAAATATTTGAATTTTGAGATCTACGACTCACATTCCATGATGGGATCTATGACTAATATCCACTCGCCTTTGTCCAAGACTTATGGCCCGAGAAATCTAATCGACGGATCTTGTTCTCTTGCTCTTATATCCATAGGCTGGAATCTAATCTCCTCTTCCATGCTCTCTACTCTCGTTTGGGTTTGATACAATGGTCCAGATCTAATATTGAAGCCCAAATCAATGGGTGTTGTGGTTTCTCTCCTCCGTGGCTCCACTTTCCTCCAATGAAGGATTTCTAAATCTTTCAAAGGCTCAACCTTTGATCTCTCCACTACAGAGTTGACTCCTTGGCCTCTGCTTGCTTTCTTGAACCGCTACACCTCCTGAGATTTCAAACATAGTCAAAGTGTTCTCTCCGTGCCCTCTTGGCACCCTGTAACTTCAAATTCAATCACTTCTAGGTCTGAATTTTCTAGAACATATATTAAATTAAGGATATCTCACCACTTGGCCAAAATTCTCAAATTTCCCATGAATTTAATAACAAAAATTGGGGATTTTTCCCAATTCCATGAAATTTCTTCTGATTTTTACCATGGATGCATTGTAACTTGGAATTTGGCCACCTCAAAATCAATTCTTTGTGAAATTTCACTTAAGTTTCAACTTGCTCAGACCATCCAGGATCAATGTTAAAAATTAGAGCTTTGATACCATATTGTAGCATCCCGAACATTCAATTGTGGTATGCCACATCAAATTTTCAAACTGTATACAAAATTAAAACATATAGAAACTCTAAAAATGTACAGATTCATACAGAATAATAATAAAAATACACATGCAACACACATAGGAAAAACCCATAAAAATAAATGCATAAATGATAATGCAACATGTAATTTAACACACAATTGACACTTATGTTGGTAAAAATATCACCAACTGTGTGCAGACCTTCCACATTCCTCCCAACCTTAGACCACAGTGCTCGAAACTCTCAGCATTGGGTCACCCTCGAGTTGGGACTAAACTCCACGCAAGTAAAGGAATTCCAAACCAGGCTGGTGTATCTCAGACAACAGGAAAAACTCCATCAGAGGTGCCAATTCGAACTAACAACCTATAGTCCCTCATTCAACATATGCCTATCCCACATCAGAAAATGTGTCACTTCTCTACTCAACATTCCTTTGACTGCCACACTTCCTTTCTGGGGTTTGAGCAACAGGCCAAATAGGAAGTATCAAATCCCTATAGCTACATTTTGGCACCTTCGAGAAATCAATTATTACCAATTCTCTCACCTAGAGAAAATTTCTCATGGGCTTGAAAACCCGTCTCTTCAATATCCCATGGGCCTGACAACCTTCTTATTTAGTCCAACTCTTAATTTAACCAGGTACATGTACGAGTATGGTACTGGTTCGAGAAAGTACATGTACATTTCTAGTAAAATAAAAGTACGGAGGACAACTAAAATCCATGAGTGAAAAATGGTGGAATCCTGGGAAAATGAACTAAGTCCCAACTATATGTATGCATGTTCCAAACTTGACACTTGTCATGTTGAGTGCTACTTTGGCCCACTAATTCCCATCCTTAGAACTTAGGATAAAATAATTATCCATACTTTATACTTTAAGGAATATTAATATAATATTCCTTTTGGCTTAAGCTCTCTAGCTTAGCCCCTTATCCTTAACGTTTAGCCCCCTTTTCCTAACTAGTGGATCTTATACCCCCATACTCTTTTACATGGTTCAGCTGCTGCATTGATGTGTTTTTCTTTAATATTTGTATGTGAATAAATTTATGTTTACATTACAGATATACTCTCCTTTCTGCATCCCGACTCACCAGCCTGAGTACATTTTTATTTACATTTACATTTGGAGTTCAACCTAGGGGTATTACAGGAAGTGTTACGAAGTCCAACACATACAATACGGAAATATCAACTAGAGGTGAAAATGTTAGAATTAAATTGTGTAGGCACATGGAATTATTTCTTGCTCAAGGAGGTTCATGTTCATATGACGATGCGAGCAAAGGTGACGTTGATATTCCATTTAGGTACAAAAATCTATTGAGACCATGGGTACTCAATGAACTTCCTCAGTTGGACATTGAATTCTATGTCAAGGAGACAATTTATCACATTGCTCCATCGTCCATACATGGTCTAGGTATATTCTCCGTGTATGGCATAAAGGTGAAATATGGATCACTTGTTGAGTTGATGGAGTATGTCATGTTGAATTTGTAATGGTGACTCAAGAACATGTAGTTTATTTTCAATTTAGCATTAACTTGAACCATAAAGAATGAATCAATACAATATATATAGTAAACCAATATCACAAGAAGAATAACCATGCATAAGACATAATAAGTTATCCTGGGAAAACCCTTCTCAAACAAGGGAAAAACCCAACAACCGTTTTTATATTTCCAAGAGAAGAAACCCTCTCCACAAAAAAGTATGGGTGCCAACAAAGGTGGCTCTCAAGACAAAATCCTGGCACACACAATAGGGTTCTCTATGACCAAGAAATATAGTGCAGGAGAAGTGCACACCAAATTTCATCTCTTCAAGTACAAGGCAATGTGTTGTATGTTGTGAGTGAGATAATCTTCAATGGGGATCTATCTCTCTAATATATACATGACCCAACTCAACGAATAAACATGTCTCTTCATTGGCACAATAGGTCCAACTTGTACAACTCAATAATACAATTAGTATTTTACATCATATGATTTGTCTTTACATAGTAAAGACGACTTGTAACCTTCACAATACAAATTAGGGTTTTACAATAATCTTACTCTTAGACAATATAGAAAAGGATCTCACAAACATCCTCTAGTGATTTGCCACTAGGGACAAGTCCACATGTTCTCATCCACAAGGGAAAACACTCTCAATAGATCAACTCAACTAAATCCATAGGAGTAAGAATTGGAGAGCCATCTCAATTTGACTCAACTAAGTCCATAGGAGTATGGAAAAATACCAAGACAAGTCATCTCAACTCAGTCCAGAGGAGTATGACTCACCTATCACATAGGATTTCTCACAGACCATCTCAACTTAGTCCAGAAGAGTACAATATGGAGAATTTATCATGAAGAAGCAATCATCAACACTCCCTCTCAACTAGGTAGGCATTCTCCACCATGCCAAGTCTCTCACAAAAGTACTTGAACTTCGTCCTAGAAAGTGGTTTGGTGAATACATCTGCAACTTTATCATGTTTAGGAAGGTACTTCACATCTAATTCTTTCCTCTGCACCATATCTCTCATGTAATGGTATTTGATCTCGATGTGTTTTGATTTATCATGAAACACGGGATTCTCTTAGAGCTTCACACAAATATGGTTATCGCAATGGATAATGATGGAATCCATCTCATGTCCAAATAAGTATGAAAGGAGATTTCAAAGCCACACTCCTTCGCGGACTACCACACATAATGCAAGGTACTCTTCTTTTGTGGTACTCAAAGCCACAAAATTTTGTTTCCTACTGCACCAAGAAACCATTACAGATCACAAAGTGAAACAACAACTGAAGGTTCTCTTCCGATCCCCTACGCTCCCTTCCCAATATGCATTGACATATCCTTGTAATCTCATGTCTACATGGGAGGCATATCTCAGTCCATAACCAACTATGCCTCATAAATATCTCAACACATGCTTCAATGCTATCCATTGTGTCTGTCTCGAATGACTCATAAACTAAATGAGTAAATTCACTGCATAACATATATGAGGTCTAGTGTTAACTAGATACATCAATGATCTAATCATCTATCTGTAAATATGTGGATCATTCTCACCTAAATCGAAAGAAGTCTCGCTCAGTTTCTTCATATTCAT
Source organism: Picea engelmannii (assembly GCA_009831015.1). Lineage (NCBI taxonomy): Eukaryota > Viridiplantae > Streptophyta > Pinopsida > Pinales > Pinaceae > Picea > Picea engelmannii. The sequence goes on along the minus strand of ML786832.1, from coordinate 73,664 downwards.
CACCATTGTTGTAGCCATGGGATTACAATATGTGATCCCTAATTTCCTCAGTATCTCAACTGTGTATTTCCCCTGACTCAAGAGAATATCATCAGACCTTTTTCACACTTCTACTCCCAAGAAATAGTGCATCACAATTCAAAATCAAATGCACGCTTGCATTCAATAATAAGGCTTTCTGAATCTGTGAGGAATAAGTCATCAACATATAGGACCAAAATCAGGCACTCATCACCAACAATGTTGTAGTATAGGTTGGGATTAACAACACTCTTGTTGAAGCCCAAACTCATCAAGTATCCATCAATCTTCTCATACCATGCACGAGGTTCTTGGTTTATTCCATACAAGGAATTCTTCAACATGCACACATGAGACTCCTTCTCATGTGTCACGAATCCATCTAGATATTTGATGTAAACTTCTTCCTCAATCTCTCCATTGAGAAATCTTGTCTTCACATCCATCTAATGTAGTCTCCAACCCATGGATACAACAAGGGAAATAATTGTATGGATGGAAGTGTATCAGGAAACATGAGAAAATGTCTTATGTTAGCACTCCAAGAGTCATCCCCATACTACAAATGGGAGTAATATTGGTAACATACAACTTGATTTATATTGGGTTTTAAAATCAGGGATCAACAAGACTTGAAATAAAGGAAAAGACAAAATATATCACTGCATATCGGTGATGGGCCATTGGGCAATGGAGTCGTAAACACTCTACTCATTGAAGGCATGTAAGTTTCCTATCAGACAAAGGATTTGCTTAATGATGATGAGAAGAATAAATGATTTAACATAAAGATGAATATTCACTAAGCAAAGATCCTCTCTGCAAAGAGAATTTAAACGTGCTTGAAGAGTAAACAACAATAGATAGGAAAGTTTACAACAGATCTTTTGTTGCTTCAAGAATCCATCAATCAAAGATAGATTTTAATCCTTAAAATATGTAATAAATTCAAACAAGATGAAGAATAAAACAGAGAAAAAAGAGGATAAATATGATGAAACAACTTATATGAATCTTCAATAACATACTCTATTACAACAACATACCCCTCTGGCTTACAAACTGACATATACAGTCATTTCTTCTCCTAAAACCCTTTCTTACTTCATTCTAACCCCACTCTACTCTTGTACCATAAAATATATAGTGCACCAAGTCATTTCCATCTCACCAATTCAAACTCCAACCCCTTTCCCAAAATGGAAATAGTTACAAACAGAGAATGACACATTTTAACTGATTTCCTACTTTTCAGGAGGCGGAATTCAAAAAAATATGCTTCAAAATGCCACTTGTAATTCTCAAACTATAACAGTGGTGTAAAATCTAAGAATCATTTTTGTAGATAAACTCGTTCTAAATAAAAACTCGGTTTATTAAAATTCCTCTCCAGCTAGCCGAAATATGTGGCACAAAAACATGTCTCAAACAAAAAATCATGAAAACTGAAAAAATAGTGCTCAAAGATTCCTTCGAATCTCCCAATCCATGACACCTGTGTAAAAAATGAAAGAGGTTAATGTTCTTGGGTCCATGCTTGACAATAAATTCCTTTGGATTTTGAAAATTCATCCTGGTTCACCCGAAAATCTTTTTGGAAGTAAGCTGGTCAAAAATACCAATTCAGCAGTCCTAGAACAGAGTTTTCGTAGCACATTCCAAAGCACATTCGGTAGCGCATTTTGTAGTTCTTGTCTAAATTTGCAGTGCCTGAGCCAGTTCCTAGCGCCAAAGGAAATTCAAGTAGCCAAACCCTTCCGAACCTCCAAACAAGACAAAACATCTCATGGAGTGCCTAATGTCTATGAGGTTGATGCTGGTAATTTCATATTTGCACTCAGATTCTTGTAAGTTTTCTAACCTCCAACCCTCTTCCTTAACTAGTTTGCAGCACCATTTTTCAACGCCAACTCAAATAGATCTTGGACACTTCGAGGAGGCTTTTAGTTTATGTTATGACATAATCCTTGGAGAACATGATCAATCTTATGTGTTAACATCTGGCTCCACAGGGGATGGAGACCTCCCTATGAGGGTCCAAGAATCATGCAGTTCCAGTGCCTTATCCATTGATGTACCCTTAACATGCATCCTGCAACTGCAAACCAATCTTCCTGACACACTGAAAATACACCACTATGCATCTAAAATCTCTCAACCCAAAATCCATGGAGCCTAGTCCACTGGGTGCTGGAGTCTTATTATAATATAAAAAACAAACTAAAATGAAATGCTCATAATATGAGCTTATTCTTCACACTCCTACTCCTAATTAGAAAAAGCA
>ML786832.1:37741-71259 GCA_009831015.1 Picea engelmannii | reverse complement strand
AATAATAATTTATATATTTTTTATAACTTAATGTTTACATGTTATGGTTACAAATGGTAAAAAGTTCTCAATACCGATTCACCCCCCCCCCCTCTCAGTATTGGTGAACATTCCAACACCTTCTAAATAAGGACATGTTCCCTTGCTTTCTAGTGAATTATTGGAGATGAGAAACCACATTAGGACCACATGGATATGAGATATATCTCATTTCTAAATCAATCCTCCAAATATGTAAGCAAACCCATAATGGGAAATGATAATGAGTCACCCACTTGTACTATATTAACACCTATTGCTCGATATTTGGAGAGAGGTTAATATATTTATTATAGTATTAAATCCTTTGTAGTATAGTAGTTAAATGATTTCACTATTATGACTTTTTCATATCATCTACATAAAGACTAACATTGGAATTACAATTTGGAGAATTTAAAAATATTTTAAAATCTGTATCTTCTAATGGAAGGAAAACTTCTTGCAAAATATATAATAAATAGTATACAATGTAAAATTGTCAATGTTAATGATGGTTCTTGACTTAATTGAGATATCAAGAAAGGGAAATAAATTTAAATGTATTTCTATATCAGATATTTTTTCCTCTAACCATTCCATAATTAGAGGAGACCTAAACTACATGTCAGCTTCTTTTATAGAAATTTGGGGTCCATCTGCTAGATCAAATTTACTTGTTGAATATTTCAAGTTCTTCAATGAACACCACTCTTATTGATATTCAATTGTTGGAATTAAATACAACTAGGTCTAATCACAACCAACAAATAAATGTTATTTCCAAGAGGTTGGACAAATGGCTTATGAAGGACCCATTACTTATTTCATTAGACAAATTCAAATCATATGCCTTGAAATGGGGTGACTCAGACAACTTGCAAACTTTTTTAAATTTAGGAATACCTACTTTGAGTAATGAAAATTTCCATCTAGCACTATCCCTTTGAATTATCTACCCTACATGCTATTATTGAGAAGGCTAGATAGAGATCCTCAAAGGTCTATTGTTTCTTATATGAATTTTGGAAGGCGTTTGACATTATTCCTAGACACTTATTCATTGAATAGATTTGTTCCTTGAATGTACCTTAGTTATGGGTGAAACTTACAAGCCCCACCTTAAGTATGAAACCTTATTCCATCTAAGTCCTATTTCGACACTTATTCCATCCTCACCAAAGAAAAAAGTGTGAATCATGTCAAGCCCAATGTTCACATGTGATTATTATGATCGTGCTTGGCACATGCATTTTGACGATGTCTATTCAGGTGAAGGATGTGAATAAATTCAATCATACTGTCACTAACTATGTTTTCTCATTGGATGGAGTGAAGGTACAACTGAATAGGTACTTATCATACCTATCATCCTCGAGCGAGGGGATTTTTGTAAGGAGGGGGGGAAATGTAACATCCCGAGCATCCAAATGGGGAATGCCACATAAAATTTTCAAAAAATATAAAAAATTAAAACATATAGAAACTATACAAATGTACAGATTCATACAGAATAATAAAAAAAATACACATGCAACACACGCAGGAAAAACCCATAAAAATAAATGTATAAATAATAATGTAACATGTAATTTAACACATAATTGACACTTATCTTGGTAAAAATATCACCAACTGCGTGTATACCTTCGACATTCCTCCCATCCTTAGACCACACTTCTCAACACTCTTAGAAGTGGGTCACCCCTGAGCTGGGACTAAACTCCACCTGGGTATAGGAATTCCTAACTAGGATGATGTATCTCAGACAACAGAAAAAAATATGTCATAGGAGCCAATTCAAACTAACAACCTACAGTCCCCCATTCCCCACATGCCTATCCCACTGCAGGAAATGTGCCCCTTCTATTCTCAATAGTCCTTCAGTTTCCACACTTCCTTTTCAAGGCTTCAGTAACAGGCCAGATAGGAAGTCTCAGATCCCTATAGCTATATTTTGGCACCTTCAAGAAATAAATTCCCAACAATTATCTCACCTAGAGAGAATTTCTCACAGGATTGAAAACCCTCCTCTTCAATATCCCACGGGCTTGACAACCCAATTATCCAATCCAAATCTTAAGTTAACCAAGTACAGGTATGTGTATGGTACTAGTTCGGGTAAATTATAGGTACACTGCTAGTAATAGAAAAGTGCAGAGGACAACTGAAATCCATGAGTGAAAAATAATGGATTGTTGGGAAAATGAAATAAGTCCCAAATATATGTATGCATATTCCCAACTTGACACTTGTCATATTGAGAGCTACTTTGGCCCACTTGTCCCCGTCCTTGGAACTTAGGATTAAAAAATTATCCATACTTTATACTTTAAGGAATATTAATATAATATTCCTTTTTGGCTTAAGCTCCCTAGGTTATTCCCTTATCCTTAACATTTACCCCCCTTTCCATAACTAGTGGATTTTATTCCACCATACTCTTTTACATTGTTTGTCTGCCACAGTGATGTGTTTTTCATTAATATTTTCATGTGAATAAATTTATGTTCACAATACAAATATATTGTCCTTTGTGTATCACTACGGAACAACCTATGTACATTTGTATTTAGATTTACAGTTGGGGTTCAGCTTAGGGGTATTACATTCCCCTCCCCCTTATTTATTCAATGTCCTCGGTGCAATATATACACATATAGAAACAACATTTCAAAAATCCTAAAAAAGATGTGGGTATTTTGTCTGCATAGCATCCTCGTGCTCCCAAGTTACATATTCAGGACCATACCAGGTCCATTAGACCTTTAATAGATCTATGGATCGATTTCAAAGTTGCTTGATCTTCCGGTCCAATATGCACATTGAATCCACTTGAAAGGTACTTTCTTGCTCCACCTGAATCACATTCTAATCAATGACATGATTAGCATCAGGTATATACATTTTGGGAAATGATACATGGAATACATTATGAATAGACATTGATCCAGGAAATGCAAGCATGTATTCTAAAGGCCCAATCCTCTCTAGGATTTCAAACAACCCACAATAACGAGTTGCCAACTTTGAACAATTTCCAAACTTCGGGGAACTTATGTTGGCCTTTACTTTCAAGAATACATGGTCACCCACTTTAAATTCCATGTGATTTCTTCCCTTATCATCATAACTTTTCTTCCTGTCTCGATTATCCTTTAAATTATGTTTTATTTTCAACATTTTTTCTTCCATTTTCCTGAGTAATTATGGCCCAACCACTACTCTATCTGTTGGGTTGTCCCAACTTACTAGTGTGTTACACCTTCTACCATAAAGTGCCTAAAATGGGTTCATCTTTAGAGATGCTTGGTACCCATTTTATAAGAAAAATCTACTAAGTGTAGGTAGTCTTCTTATTTTGATGGTTTATCCATCACATACATCCTCAACATATCCTCAATCACTTGATTCACCCTCTATGTTTTTCCATCTGATTATGGATGATAAGTTGTGCTAAAATTCAGATTTGTTCCAAATCCATTAAATAATCCTTTCCAAAATTTTGATGTAATTTTGGATCCATGTCAGACACAATTGTCTTGGGTATACCATGTAGTCGATCAATTTCTCTCATATAAATATCAACAATGTTGGTTGCCTTGTGAGTGAGCTTTACTGGAACAAAATGGGCATCTTTAGTAAGCTTATCCACCACTACTATGATAGAATCATGCTGCTTGTTTGTTCTGGGAATTTTGGTGATGAAATCCATTGTTACAACTTCCCATTTCCACTCAGGAATGGGTAATGGTTGTAGAAAAATGGTTGGGTGTCTATGCTCAGTGTTGTCCTTTTGACACTCCAAACATTTGGAAATAAAATCATCAACTTATTTCTTCATGTCTGGCCAATAATATTGGCTCTTGATAGCTGTAATATTTTTATGATAACCTGGGTGCCCAACATAAGGTACATTATGAATTTCTCTCAATATCATATTTTTCAATTCCTAGGAATTCGATACATAAATTATGCCCCTGTACATGAGAATTTCATCATTTTATAGCTTATAGTCTTCAATTTCCAGCTGCAAAATACCTTGATGTAATTTTGTTGTTATTTCCATGTATTGTGAATCTGATTTTGCAGCGTCTAAGATTCTATTTTTCAAATATTATTGGTACATGCTAATGGGTGTAGCATTCAACTCATCCACCCTTATTCTAATTGCATCAACAACCTTGTTCTCTTTCCCTTTGATATTCTTTACATCAAAGTCATATTCACTGAGAAATTCTAACCACTTGCTTTGCCTAGAATTTAGAGTTGGTTGTCCAAATAAATATTTCAAACCATTATGGTTTGTCCTCAACTCTAACCTTTTCCCCATGAGGTAGTGCCTCTGCATATTCAAGGAAATTACTATGGCTTCCAACTACAAATCATGAGTATAATAGTTCCTTTCATGCTCCTTCAATTTCCTTGATTCAAAGCATACAACATACCCATTTTGACTAAGGAATCCACCAATCCCTTCTTTAAATGCATCAGTGCATACAATGAAGTCTTCATTTGGATAAACAATCCTTAGTATTGGATTAGTTGTTAATAATTTCTTCAAGTGTTGGAAACTCTTTTCACAATTCAATGTCCACTGAAATTTCATCCCCTTCTTTTGCAAGGAAGTGATCATGTGTGCAATCTTTGAGAATCCCTCGATAAATATCCTATAGTATCCTACAAGGGCCATGAATGATACGACCTTTGTCACATTCTTTGGTGTTGACCATCCTCTAATGGCCTCAATATTTTTAGGATCCACTTCTATCCCTTCCTCTGAAATGATATGTCACAAATAATGAATTTGTTTCTAATAAAATGAGCACTTACTAAATTTGGCACTTACTAAAGTCTTAATGTCCCATCCTTCTTCTTCACAAATAATACAGGGGACCCCAAGGTGACACACTTGGGAATATATACCCCTTCTTTAGAAGCTCTTCAAGTTTCATTTTCAATTCCTTCAATTATTGTGTACTCATCCTATAAGGGGTCTTGGATACCGGGGTTGCTCTAGGCATCAGATTGATGAAGAAATCAATGTCGCTTTTAGGGGGTGATCCTGGTGTTTCTTTAAATACATATTCAAACTCTTTTAGGACTTCATAATCTTGAATATTTGACACCTTATCTTTATGTGTCTCTTCCATATGTGTTGCAAATATTTGACACCCCTTTCTGTAACTTTTCTTCAACTGCAATGCTGAAATTTGTATGATGATTACTGCCATGGGAATTTCCTGTACTATCCTTAGGTTCCCTTCCTCATCCAAGAAATTAAATGAATTATTATAATATTATAGGATATCATGGTGTTGGTCCAACCAATCCATGCCAATTATACAATCATAGGAACCTAAAGGTATAATGTTCAAATTTTCCCTAGTGCTCAGTCCATTCATGTCCATTCGACATCCCTTAACCATTTCATTAATTTTTCTTTTAACTCTAGTAGCTAGTTGCACCAACCAAGATTTTCCAAGCTTGATTCTTGGAAAATGCAATATTTCCACCATCTTAGGATCTATATAACTATTACTAGCTCCTGAATCAATTAAAATATAAATGATTTCATTGTTTATATTACATTCCACTTCAATCATATAAGACTGAAAATTAGATTGCTTGTTGTCTAGGGATGCATATATCCTAGGTACATTTCTTCCTATGTATTCCATTGTATCATCTTGTTGTACATTGTGAACAGTCCTCAATTTTTCACCTCTATGAGGACAATCTCTATACATATGATCTCCCCCACAAAACCAACATTGAATAGGTGGTTGCCTTGGTCTTTGTCCCCATGTCTCGATCATTCTGGGTTCTCTAGAAGTTGGATGTCCCTGAGGATTATGTATAAATAATGGTGGCTTATTCCCATTTTTCCTCTGTTCCATCTTTTTTTTCTTCTTGTCTTCCCAATATTTTTAGAAATTTGGCCTTCCTTGATGTTGATCATAAAGTAATTTATCTCACCTTATGGCCTCCTCCACTGATTTTGGATCATCATATTGTATCTTGTCACTGATAAATGATGGAAACCCACTCAAATACCTCTGAATCTTAACTGGCTCTTCCTTGATGAAAGAAATATACTTTATCATTTCTAAAAACCTTATTTCATGTTCATCTATGGTCACACTCCCAAGCTTGAGTTCAAAGAAATCCTTCATTTTCTTGTCACAATATCTCTTAGTCAAGTATTTATTTTGAAAATACCTCTTGAATTCCCTCCAAGTAATATTTTTCTCATCAATGTGTTGCACCTGCACAAATTGGTCCCACCACATGGATGGATTTCCCTTGAGTTGATAGATGGAAATTCTTCCTTCTGCATGTGAAGAGTAATATGCAAATTAAAATAATTCCTCATCCCTAGCATCCATGTCTCTTCATCTTCATTCTTCTTGTGCTCACCGTCAAATGTAGGAGGCTTGATTTTGTTCATTTCTCCTTGTAGATCATCCATCCAAGACCTCATTTTATTTTTCCTGACAGGGGATGGACTTGAACTACTGTGTTCTCTCCTAGTGGAATTACTTGGGGAGTGATGGTGATGTCTGCCAACATTTCTTGTTCTTCTCCTCTCATCATGAGACCTGTGACTCTCTTATATTCTTGAGTCATTCTTCTTATCCATCTTATTTTCTATTATGTCCAAGCTCTATATTAACTTTATGCTAAAGCCCTCCTACTACTCCTTGGATTTCACAAGCCTCTCATTATCATATTTATAACTTTGGACCTCCTTTTGAAAACTTTTAATGCTCTCTACCAAGTTCATGCTTTCTTCCTTTCCTTCTCCATGTCCATTTGAGTTTGTACCTTCATTACCCATATTGAAATACATCCCTTTGATCTCATATTCATGGTTGTAATCCCCCTTGTGTATCTTCCATGATTCTAAACTCTATTTTGATCCTATTATGATCTAGTTGTTGTTAAGTCTGCAAAATGTGCAACCAACAAAACTTGTTAGGCTAATTGATTTAACAAATTCATTAAATTATGTACAATTTTGGTTCAATAATGCATCATAATTATTTCTTTTGATTTCCTAAAAAATTGACTACCCATATCAATTTTATGGGTAAATAGTTATATTCTACTATCCAATACCTTTCCAATTCATGATTCCATGCTCAATTCTGAGTCTTGAGCAGAAAGTTATGGTTATTTGAAAATTGTCCATTAATTCTTACCATGTGTTCTACTGTTGAAGCCTCTTGGATGTTGTGCCTAGTATTCACTTTGTCCTTTCTATTAGGGAAATCCTTGTACATGTGATCTTATTTTTGAGCCAAATTATCTCTCGGATCCATGTTGGATCCTCTCTTGATGTACACAAGCCCTTTTTATTTCTTTATGCAGGTCCAACAAAAACTATGAGCATTCACTCTAATCACCTATCACCTAAAATCAAAACCATAGGCACTAGCCCCTTTTCTTCAGTGGAAATATCATGTGACCATGGGATATAAACAAGATCTCAACTAAAAGGTGTTATCTGGAGCTTCGAGACTTCAATGCTCCATGGGCATTCACCTTTTCAACACTCCAATCTCATAGAGTGGTTATCGATCGAATTTGGTCATATAGTGACTTTGACTGGAGAGTGTAGGTGTTCTCCCTATCCTTCCTCTCTCCAAACTCTTACGGATAGATATAATGGACGTCAAAGATTATCTTCCCTCCTCCATGATCTATGGTGGAGATTCACTTCATAACTCCCAACTAGATGGAGTTTCCACGACTCCAACACACAAATCTTTGGCACTGCTGAACTGGCGAACTCCTAAAGAGTTCATGGATCAACAGTCCACACTTTGCTCCTTGATCTACAAATAAGATCAAATATGGGACTCTGAGACTCGGGGCTTCGGAATTTTCCTGACTCCAACACATGCTAGCTCCTGGATAGTCAAACTCCAAACTAAAATCAATGACTCACACTCCTCTCATAGCCAACGACTGTGATTAAATCTAGGCTTTGGGATTTGGGGATTCTCTCTCCAAATGACCACCACACTTCCAAACTACTAAATGCCAAAATGAAATCAACGACTCACACTCCTCCCAGAACCAATAATTGTGATTAAATCTGGGCTTCAAGCTTCGGGGTTTCTTTCTCCATACAATCACCACATTCTCGAACTATCGAACGTCGAACTAAAATGAACGACTCACACTCCTCCCATAGCCAACAACTATGATTAACTCTGGGCTTCGAGCTTCGGGCTTCAGGATTCGAGATTTCTCACTGAAGAAGACCACCACACTTCCGAACTATCGAACACGGAACTGAAATTGATGGCTCACACTCCTCCCAAATCCAACGACTATGATTAACTCCAGCCTTTAGGCTTCGATGCTTCTTTCTCCAGACAACCACCACACTCCCAAATTTCCAAACGTCAAATTGAAATCGACGAGTCACACTCCTCCCACAACCAACAATTGTGATTAAATCCAGGATTCAGATTTTCTTGCCCCAAACGAACACCATACCCTCAAACCTCTGAACACTGAACTAGAATCAACAACTCACACTCCTCCCACAACCAATGATTTTGATTAAATATAGGCTTCGGTCTTTGGGGTTTATTGCTCCAGACAATCACCACACTCCTAAATTATTGAACACCAAATTGGTGAAGAGCAGATATCTACGGTTGATACTCTCCTTTGATAATCGACTAGTATTAACTCTGGTACTTCGGAGCTTCGATAATTTTCACCCACAATCCTCCAGATAGCCAAAATTCTGAATATGTGGAAATCTACGGACATGTGTACCCAACAATCAATGATCAAGATTTACTCTGAAATTTAGGACTTTGGGGAATTCTCCACTCTGTGCAACCACAACCAAATTATCCACAAGAAATGAATCGTCGAACCCCTTGGGTATCCAACGACTCGTAATCTCCTAGTGATATACAATGTAGATTCACTCTGGGACTTCGTAGCTTCCGATATTTCTTCTCCTGGCGACACAAGGGTCATTTTTTCCCGAAGTGTTAAATATTTGAATTTTGAGATCTACGACTCACATTCCATGATGGGATCTATGACTAATATCCACTCGCCTTTGTCCAAGACTTATGGCCCGAGAAATCTAATCGACGGATCTTGTTCTCTTGCTCTTATATCCATAGGCTGGAATCTAATCTCCTCTTCCATGCTCTCTACTCTCGTTTGGGTTTGATACAATGGTCCAGATCTAATATTGAAGCCCAAATCAATGGGTGTTGTGGTTTCTCTCCTCCGTGGCTCCACTTTCCTCCAATGAAGGATTTCTAAATCTTTCAAAGGCTCAACCTTTGATCTCTCCACTACAGAGTTGACTCCTTGGCCTCTGCTTGCTTTCTTGAACCGCTACACCTCCTGAGATTTCAAACATAGTCAAAGTGTTCTCTCCGTGCCCTCTTGGCACCCTGTAACTTCAAATTCAATCACTTCTAGGTCTGAATTTTCTAGAACATATATTAAATTAAGGATATCTCACCACTTGGCCAAAATTCTCAAATTTCCCATGAATTTAATAACAAAAATTGGGGATTTTTCCCAATTCCATGAAATTTCTTCTGATTTTTACCATGGATGCATTGTAACTTGGAATTTGGCCACCTCAAAATCAATTCTTTGTGAAATTTCACTTAAGTTTCAACTTGCTCAGACCATCCAGGATCAATGTTAAAAATTAGAGCTTTGATACCATATTGTAGCATCCCGAACATTCAATTGTGGTATGCCACATCAAATTTTCAAACTGTATACAAAATTAAAACATATAGAAACTCTAAAAATGTACAGATTCATACAGAATAATAATAAAAATACACATGCAACACACATAGGAAAAACCCATAAAAATAAATGCATAAATGATAATGCAACATGTAATTTAACACACAATTGACACTTATGTTGGTAAAAATATCACCAACTGTGTGCAGACCTTCCACATTCCTCCCAACCTTAGACCACAGTGCTCGAAACTCTCAGCATTGGGTCACCCTCGAGTTGGGACTAAACTCCACGCAAGTAAAGGAATTCCAAACCAGGCTGGTGTATCTCAGACAACAGGAAAAACTCCATCAGAGGTGCCAATTCGAACTAACAACCTATAGTCCCTCATTCAACATATGCCTATCCCACATCAGAAAATGTGTCACTTCTCTACTCAACATTCCTTTGACTGCCACACTTCCTTTCTGGGGTTTGAGCAACAGGCCAAATAGGAAGTATCAAATCCCTATAGCTACATTTTGGCACCTTCGAGAAATCAATTATTACCAATTCTCTCACCTAGAGAAAATTTCTCATGGGCTTGAAAACCCGTCTCTTCAATATCCCATGGGCCTGACAACCTTCTTATTTAGTCCAACTCTTAATTTAACCAGGTACATGTACGAGTATGGTACTGGTTCGAGAAAGTACATGTACATTTCTAGTAAAATAAAAGTACGGAGGACAACTAAAATCCATGAGTGAAAAATGGTGGAATCCTGGGAAAATGAACTAAGTCCCAACTATATGTATGCATGTTCCAAACTTGACACTTGTCATGTTGAGTGCTACTTTGGCCCACTAATTCCCATCCTTAGAACTTAGGATAAAATAATTATCCATACTTTATACTTTAAGGAATATTAATATAATATTCCTTTTGGCTTAAGCTCTCTAGCTTAGCCCCTTATCCTTAACGTTTAGCCCCCTTTTCCTAACTAGTGGATCTTATACCCCCATACTCTTTTACATGGTTCAGCTGCTGCATTGATGTGTTTTTCTTTAATATTTGTATGTGAATAAATTTATGTTTACATTACAGATATACTCTCCTTTCTGCATCCCGACTCACCAGCCTGAGTACATTTTTATTTACATTTACATTTGGAGTTCAACCTAGGGGTATTACAGGAAGTGTTACGAAGTCCAACACATACAATACGGAAATATCAACTAGAGGTGAAAATGTTAGAATTAAATTGTGTAGGCACATGGAATTATTTCTTGCTCAAGGAGGTTCATGTTCATATGACGATGCGAGCAAAGGTGACGTTGATATTCCATTTAGGTACAAAAATCTATTGAGACCATGGGTACTCAATGAACTTCCTCAGTTGGACATTGAATTCTATGTCAAGGAGACAATTTATCACATTGCTCCATCGTCCATACATGGTCTAGGTATATTCTCCGTGTATGGCATAAAGGTGAAATATGGATCACTTGTTGAGTTGATGGAGTATGTCATGTTGAATTTGTAATGGTGACTCAAGAACATGTAGTTTATTTTCAATTTAGCATTAACTTGAACCATAAAGAATGAATCAATACAATATATATAGTAAACCAATATCACAAGAAGAATAACCATGCATAAGACATAATAAGTTATCCTGGGAAAACCCTTCTCAAACAAGGGAAAAACCCAACAACCGTTTTTATATTTCCAAGAGAAGAAACCCTCTCCACAAAAAAGTATGGGTGCCAACAAAGGTGGCTCTCAAGACAAAATCCTGGCACACACAATAGGGTTCTCTATGACCAAGAAATATAGTGCAGGAGAAGTGCACACCAAATTTCATCTCTTCAAGTACAAGGCAATGTGTTGTATGTTGTGAGTGAGATAATCTTCAATGGGGATCTATCTCTCTAATATATACATGACCCAACTCAACGAATAAACATGTCTCTTCATTGGCACAATAGGTCCAACTTGTACAACTCAATAATACAATTAGTATTTTACATCATATGATTTGTCTTTACATAGTAAAGACGACTTGTAACCTTCACAATACAAATTAGGGTTTTACAATAATCTTACTCTTAGACAATATAGAAAAGGATCTCACAAACATCCTCTAGTGATTTGCCACTAGGGACAAGTCCACATGTTCTCATCCACAAGGGAAAACACTCTCAATAGATCAACTCAACTAAATCCATAGGAGTAAGAATTGGAGAGCCATCTCAATTTGACTCAACTAAGTCCATAGGAGTATGGAAAAATACCAAGACAAGTCATCTCAACTCAGTCCAGAGGAGTATGACTCACCTATCACATAGGATTTCTCACAGACCATCTCAACTTAGTCCAGAAGAGTACAATATGGAGAATTTATCATGAAGAAGCAATCATCAACACTCCCTCTCAACTAGGTAGGCATTCTCCACCATGCCAAGTCTCTCACAAAAGTACTTGAACTTCGTCCTAGAAAGTGGTTTGGTGAATACATCTGCAACTTTATCATGTTTAGGAAGGTACTTCACATCTAATTCTTTCCTCTGCACCATATCTCTCATGTAATGGTATTTGATCTCGATGTGTTTTGATTTATCATGAAACACGGGATTCTCTTAGAGCTTCACACAAATATGGTTATCGCAATGGATAATGATGGAATCCATCTCATGTCCAAATAAGTATGAAAGGAGATTTCAAAGCCACACTCCTTCGCGGACTACCACACATAATGCAAGGTACTCTTCTTTTGTGGTACTCAAAGCCACAAAATTTTGTTTCCTACTGCACCAAGAAACCATTACAGATCACAAAGTGAAACAACAACTGAAGGTTCTCTTCCGATCCCCTACGCTCCCTTCCCAATATGCATTGACATATCCTTGTAATCTCATGTCTACATGGGAGGCATATCTCAGTCCATAACCAACTATGCCTCATAAATATCTCAACACATGCTTCAATGCTATCCATTGTGTCTGTCTCGAATGACTCATAAACTAAATGAGTAAATTCACTGCATAACATATATGAGGTCTAGTGTTAACTAGATACATCAATGATCTAATCATCTATCTGTAAATATGTGGATCATTCTCACCTAAATCGAAAGAAGTCTCGCTCAGTTTCTTCATATTCATCACCATTGTTGTAGCCATGGGATTACAATATGTGATCCCTAATTTCCTCAGTATCTCAACTGTGTATTTCCCCTGACTCAAGAGAATATCATCAGACCTTTTTCACACTTCTACTCCCAAGAAATAGTGCATCACAATTCAAAATCAAATGCACGCTTGCATTCAATAATAAGGCTTTCTGAATCTGTGAGGAATAAGTCATCAACATATAGGACCAAAATCAGGCACTCATCACCAACAATGTTGTAGTATAGGTTGGGATTAACAACACTCTTGTTGAAGCCCAAACTCATCAAGTATCCATCAATCTTCTCATACCATGCACGAGGTTCTTGGTTTATTCCATACAAGGAATTCTTCAACATGCACACATGAGACTCCTTCTCATGTGTCACGAATCCATCTAGATATTTGATGTAAACTTCTTCCTCAATCTCTCCATTGAGAAATCTTGTCTTCACATCCATCTAATGTAGTCTCCAACCCATGGATACAACAAGGGAAATAATTGTATGGATGGAAGTGTATCAGGAAACATGAGAAAATGTCTTATGTTAGCACTCCAAGAGTCATCCCCATACTACAAATGGGAGTAATATTGGTAACATACAACTTGATTTATATTGGGTTTTAAAATCAGGGATCAACAAGACTTGAAATAAAGGAAAAGACAAAATATATCACTGCATATCGGTGATGGGCCATTGGGCAATGGAGTCGTAAACACTCTACTCATTGAAGGCATGTAAGTTTCCTATCAGACAAAGGATTTGCTTAATGATGATGAGAAGAATAAATGATTTAACATAAAGATGAATATTCACTAAGCAAAGATCCTCTCTGCAAAGAGAATTTAAACGTGCTTGAAGAGTAAACAACAATAGATAGGAAAGTTTACAACAGATCTTTTGTTGCTTCAAGAATCCATCAATCAAAGATAGATTTTAATCCTTAAAATATGTAATAAATTCAAACAAGATGAAGAATAAAACAGAGAAAAAAGAGGATAAATATGATGAAACAACTTATATGAATCTTCAATAACATACTCTATTACAACAACATACCCCTCTGGCTTACAAACTGACATATACAGTCATTTCTTCTCCTAAAACCCTTTCTTACTTCATTCTAACCCCACTCTACTCTTGTACCATAAAATATATAGTGCACCAAGTCATTTCCATCTCACCAATTCAAACTCCAACCCCTTTCCCAAAATGGAAATAGTTACAAACAGAGAATGACACATTTTAACTGATTTCCTACTTTTCAGGAGGCGGAATTCAAAAAAATATGCTTCAAAATGCCACTTGTAATTCTCAAACTATAACAGTGGTGTAAAATCTAAGAATCATTTTTGTAGATAAACTCGTTCTAAATAAAAACTCGGTTTATTAAAATTCCTCTCCAGCTAGCCGAAATATGTGGCACAAAAACATGTCTCAAACAAAAAATCATGAAAACTGAAAAAATAGTGCTCAAAGATTCCTTCGAATCTCCCAATCCATGACACCTGTGTAAAAAATGAAAGAGGTTAATGTTCTTGGGTCCATGCTTGACAATAAATTCCTTTGGATTTTGAAAATTCATCCTGGTTCACCCGAAAATCTTTTTGGAAGTAAGC
This sequence comes from Picea engelmannii, assembly GCA_009831015.1. Lineage (NCBI taxonomy): Eukaryota > Viridiplantae > Streptophyta > Pinopsida > Pinales > Pinaceae > Picea > Picea engelmannii. Next base: position 56,717 of record ML786832.1, on the reverse strand, counting down.
TGGTCAAAAATACCAATTCAGCAGTCCTAGAACAGAGTTTTCGTAGCACATTCCAAAGCACATTCGGTAGCGCATTTTGTAGTTCTTGTCTAAATTTGCAGTGCCTGAGCCAGTTCCTAGCGCCAAAGGAAATTCAAGTAGCCAAACCCTTCCGAACCTCCAAACAAGACAAAACATCTCATGGAGTGCCTAATGTCTATGAGGTTGATGCTGGTAATTTCATATTTGCACTCAGATTCTTGTAAGTTTTCTAACCTCCAACCCTCTTCCTTAACTAGTTTGCAGCACCATTTTTCAACGCCAACTCAAATAGATCTTGGACACTTCGAGGAGGCTTTTAGTTTATGTTATGACATAATCCTTGGAGAACATGATCAATCTTATGTGTTAACATCTGGCTCCACAGGGGATGGAGACCTCCCTATGAGGGTCCAAGAATCATGCAGTTCCAGTGCCTTATCCATTGATGTACCCTTAACATGCATCCTGCAACTGCAAACCAATCTTCCTGACACACTGAAAATACACCACTATGCATCTAAAATCTCTCAACCCAAAATCCATGGAGCCTAGTCCACTGGGTGCTGGAGTCTTATTATAATATAAAAAACAAACTAAAATGAAATGCTCATAATATGAGCTTATTCTTCACACTCCTACTCCTAATTAGAAAAAGCAGGTTGATCATGTAAAAAAGAATTTACAATGCTGCCATGTGGTCAATTTAGTAACAAAATGGTTTTCTTCTTTGCAGGTAAATGAATAAATGAAAACAAGATAAAATTGTTGCAGCAAAAAAAACATTGGCAGGAAATACTCAAAGCTGAAATCTCCTTTAATCCCAAAAGATGCAAAGTTGAAAACCTGTAAGAACAATGAGTCCATGTAGAAATCTACTAGATCATAAACAATATGAAAAAATACCCGTTGATATGAAGAGTAAAGGTGTTGCCTCAACTTTTCTTTATCAATTCCATAATGCTCCTGATCAGATCCAACAATGACATATGGTGTCTCATACATGTGCTCTTTTCCCTCTAAGCTCTCAAAATAATTGACCTTGTTTTGATGCACATTAGGAACAGTAGATACATTTGATATAATGTCAAATGTGTCTACAATCTTGTTGTAAAAATGAAGGTCGTCTAAAAACTTTGGATCTAGTAAATAATGAAAAACAACCTCTTGATTGTTCTCTGCAATCACGAGTGAAAACACATCATAGGAATCCTCTTGAAAGAGTTGAGAAAAATCTTCTTTTACAACAATTTGTTTATGACAGACATCATTTTCATAGTCATCATAAATATGAAAATCCACAATAGATGTAATTTCAAAAACCTATTAATCATCCTTTTCACATAAATTTTCCACTAGAATAAACAGATCGTCATGTCTAACAAGAAGGATTTCAACCAAACATCAAAGAATAAATAGATCCACATGAAAAAAACTTTCGTGTTCCTGGTTGTGAGCATAAATTTCTTTACCATACATATTATCTTTCAGATCTTCCTTAAAAACATGATTTTCATTTTTGCAATCAGAAGAAAAGTCTGCTTTATGCTGAATATACTTTTCAAATTCATCACAACAATTATCAAAAACACTTTCAGCTGAAAATGTATTTTCACAAAACACATTGAAAGCAACATGAAAACCTACCAAAGAGATGATATTGGAAGCTGAAAGAGATCTACACTAGTCATGGGATGCTCCCTTCAATGAATATTTGAAAATCTTGATCTGGACATCCTCATGCACAATCTGACATTGATGAATAAACTCATGGAAATATAGCAGATGCTCAGCCGAAACTTCCCAATATTCTCCTCTAAATGTAGGAAGTATACCTTCCCATTCATCTCTACTGGGCATTGGATTTGGAAATCCAACTATGTTCAAAAAGTCATAGAAAACATACCTCTAAGCTAGGATCTTGTCCATTTCAAAAAAATGGAGTCTCCAATAGATATATGAAAAGGGGAGTCTCCATGGTGAAAGTTAAGCATTCTAAAAGTGTCTAGATTCAATTCACCATCCAAACCTAGATCTAATCATCATAGTTCACTTAGGGAAGGTGTCTTCATTGTCGTCCTCGACAATGATGAAAAAATTGTTAGCACTCCAAGAGTCACCGCCAGACTGCAAATGGGAGTAAGTTTGGTAACACACAACTTGATTTATATTGGGTTTTAAAATCAGGGATCAACAAGACTTGAAAGAAAGGAAAATACAAAATATATCACTACAAATCAGTGATGGACCATTGGGAAATGGAGTTGTTGGCTCTTGACCAAGTTTTGGGAGATCCTTGGTCAAGTTTGACCTATTTTGGGACTTCGACAACCCATTGAAGATGAAACGAAAGACGAAGAAGAGATCATGGGATCTCATTCCCTTATTGGGTCCTTTCTAGAATTTGGGAATATGTAATGGGTATGGGATGTTATCCCATGGGTTTACCCATGTTTAGGCCTATTTTGTAAAGTATAAATAAATGTCTAAGCAATGTAAGAAGGGGCATCTATGTGATGCATGGATGATAAGCTAAGTGCTAAGTGAAAGTTTGCTTTGTAGATGCTTTGTGCATATTGTGAGAAACTATAGAGCTAAGTGTAAGTGGTCATAATAGACTGTGAAAGGCTTTGTGCTAGACCTAGCTTGGGGAAGGAGGCTCTGGCGAGGTGCGTGCAGATATCCTATCCCATGTGGAGTAGGTATTTTGTGGCTCTGTGCATGTAGATAATTGATTGAAGCTAATAAATAAGAAGAGTTGGTGGATGTGTCCCCAGGGTGGGGCTGAACCAAGTAAATATTGTGTTATTCTACTCTGTGCAATGATCTAATTTATTTATGTGTTATTTGCTAAGTGCTTGATATAGATAGATAGATAGATATGTTTATGCTTTATGCTTTATGCTTGTTATGAATCTAGATGTTAGATCTGATATAGGTGAATGTGCTTGGTGCTTGAATCTACCAGATCTGATCCATTTATTTATGCTAAGTGCTTAGATATATTAGATCTGGGTGAATGTTGTGATGCTTTTTTTTATCTGCGAAGTAGATGTTGGGTAAATAATGGTGAACTCACGGTGCTAAGTGCTCTATTAAGTATTGTAGTCACAGATCTATGCCCAGCTAAGGTTAACACTTGATTCATGCAACCACCCCTACCTCTACATCGGGTGAGACTTCATCTTCTTTTTAGGTGTTTCCAAAAGGGTTGGTAGTTATGGTTTTTTTGGTGCGATGTTGTAGTGTCGAACCCTGGGTCTGCCCTTGTGCCAACAAATGGTTCTGTTGTCGGGACCTGAAACTGTAATTGCTGGGAACTGAGGAAGAAGAAGCTTTGTTCAAATATCTGGCCTGAAATTGTGAAAGCTTTGTGCATAGATCTATTTCTCTAGTGCGCAACACTCTACTTAGTTTCAAAAGTTGTATGCCAAGAAAAGAAGGCTGATCTAAAGAAAAGAGGTAAGATCTAAAAACTTTTTTCTTTGATAAAGGTAAGAATATTAAAAAGTTCTAGATCTAGAAGCTTTGTGATCTATAGAGGTAAGATAAGTGGAATTTTTTGTTTCAACGATATGGATCTAGGTATGTTTGATAGATTCTATCCTAGCTTGAAAACTAGGGTATTAATAGATGAAAGAAGATTTGATATGAGTAGATCTGATAAGAATAGTGAAAAATATGTTATACCTATGGATAGAAAGAATATTTGGACTAATAAGTGTATGAAGGACCCTAGAAAGAAATGTTTGTAGTTTAGCTACCACGATCCTAGCACACAATGTAGGAAAGGTTGGGGATCAATTAAAAGAAAGAGAGGATTAACCCTCTATTACAGCTGCAAAAAACCGGGACATCTTGCTAAGGAATGCCCTAGGAGAAGACCTAGTTGTCTTTGTTGTAAAGCTATGGACCATGAAGTATTGGATTGTCCTAGAATGATTTCTAATCTTGAAGAAATGAACATGAGACAAGAAAACCCTAAGACAGATTCAAAAACTAAGATTATGACAAAATCCCAGAAAGAATCAGAAAAATTATTGCTACAAATGAAAGAAACCCTAAATGACCACCGACATGTCAGATTATCAGAGATCTTCAAAGAAAATGAATTCCTTGAAGAAAGAATAGGAGACTTCGACATTGACTGTGTTCTATATGAGGGAACACAGGTGAATATCATGACAGAGAAAACTTGCGAAGCTATAAGAAGGCTTTCTATGATTCCTTCATTAGGAGGAATAGGACTATTCAAAGAAAAGATGATAAACCTATGTGGAAAGCTCACTTGGATACCTATGAATGACAATGGAACTTCGATAGAGGAAGATTTTGAGATTATTAAATTTATTGAGAACAGTGCCCCATTTACAATGCTATTAGGAAAACCTTGGATTGAAAGAGATCACACTAGAAGGCAAGAAAAAGAAGAAGTTTTAGAGAAGAAGAAGCAACATAAAAGAATTCATGACTAGAAGGATCGCACACTTGATTGAAGAACATAAGAACAGATCGAAGCTATTTAACACCAGAAACCAGAATATCTAAGTTGCAAGAAAACTAGAAGACCCACAGAAGATTGAAGTACCTATTCCAAATAAAGAAGAAGGATCACCCTTGAATCTTAGGAAAGAGTCTCAACAACGTGAAGTAACTATGCCAAAAGAAGGTAAGAATTAGAATGGAAAAAGGCATACCGAGATGAAGATCACTGGGAAGAAGACTAGAAAGCCAAGTAAGAAGCGAGCTAAGATTGACAAGTTGTAGAAGGTTCCAGAGGGAACCTTGTAGAAGGAAAATTTGAAAAATTTGGAGCTTCATCAGGATATCAGAACAATGATGCATGGCACTTCACCATGGCAAAGAAATATAGTCGTTGGGGACATTATAACCATTAGACCAATGCTCTAGATGGGTAGAAAGACATTTGTGGACAAAAAACTTTCTATACGACCGTTGGGACCATTCCATAATGGACATAATAGAGTTAATGAAGGCTTCATACCCATTGCACGTGACCCATTGCCAAGTTACCTATTTATCCCATCATTCCATGCACCAAGAACACTTTTTCCAATCGAGATTTTGAGCCCACAGACTAAGTTGATTTTATACAGTGATCATTCCACTCTTGTTGTCTATTCCATTATTTTGTCTAAGTTAATCCCCAAATCCAAGATTGTTAACCCCGAGTGTGTATGCCAGATGAGTTGAGCATTGTAGAGAAATATGTTGAAGAAGTTATGATCGACCTCATTACTGAAAGAGTCATGTTGATGTCTACAGGTGTACAAGCATCATCGATGAGAGGACTACCAACCTCTTCATCCACTGCTTGTGATTCCTTGGTTACGGTGTACCTCTCGAAGGGGATACATGTTGTTCGAGTAGAACAAGATAATATTGCAGCGTTGAAGTTTAGTGACTTCAACCTCAGAGATCGAAAATTCTATAGCATGCTCACCCCACATAAGTACCTTACTAGAACTAAGGGGAAGAATTTAAAGATAATACCCCAGTTGTGGACTATGAACCTCGTACAGTCCACCTTGCCGAACATCATGAATATTCTCCACTTTGGAAGACACGAGGGGGTGAATGCATTTGTCAAGATGTTGTTGTCTTGTTACCATGGTGGTTATTTGTGGATAAACCGTCGTGTAACAGTTGATCCGACGATGATCAATCGGATCATGGGCTTGAGTATGCAAGGACCCGATCCACAAGAGTTTTACCCAGGAAAATCCATGGATCACGCTCTAGAAAAGAAGATCAAGGACACTCATGGCGATGTCTAGAAGGGCACCTGAGGCTACAAGGTAGCTTCTATATAGAGTGGCGTAGTGCACCTTTCCTGTCAGTTGATTGCAGGGAAGTTAGTATGAAAGAAATGACCTACATAAGTCACCAGTTTTGTAGTCGACCTCGCAGGGAAGTGCGTGGAAGGCCTTTAGATGAACTGGGTTAAGTACTTGGTGAGCTAGTTGGAACTCGACTGTAGAGAACCATAGGATCAAGGATATGAATTTCATTTCAGATGGATCTTGATCCTGATAGCTTTTATTTCTTGGGAGATGCTGGATGGTACGACCTTCCTGGACATAGAGCCACTTGAACCATTGGTCGCAAAGTTCAGTACACTATGGTATTCAAGCGATATGAATAAACAGTGGTAGTCAAACATTGTTTTTCATACCTACTACAATTATCTGAAGATAGCCATATAGTCCGAGCCTCGCATGACTCTGATCACTCTGCATCGGTTCAGGCCTTTGATGAAGTTCAGCATCGATCGACATTTTATTTACATCACAGCGTGCGCTGATGAACACAAGCAACAACTTCAATCATACTACAAGCTAACATAGGAGGACTTAGAAGAGATCACTAAAAACTGGTTGGCAGACCTCCTTATCCCAGCAGACCCCGTGGATATATCTGACATCAACAGCCCAAAAATTGTGTAGGATACACCCATACCTAACAGAACAAAGAAGACAGAAGAGGTCCAAGAGTTAGACAACGCATCCATGAAAACTGCTTCCATATCACTAGAGCAAGGAGGTGATGGCGAAGAGTTATATGACAAAGAAGTTGAACATAAGTAAGGAGACAAGGTTGATCCCCTAAAGAAGAGGAAAGTTTCACCTCTGAAACCTTCCTCCCAGAAGAAATTGAAGGCTACCATGACCAAGATGCAGACTCTTCTCACCTCTGATGACTTAGACTTCCTCATAGCATCCTTGCAAGATGCTTCGCTGGAAATAGCAGAGAAATAAGATGAAAATAAAGAGGAGATGTATGACTGAATTGAGACTGAACTATGAGGGGTAGAACAGGCCCTACAGTCCAGCTGCATAGTCTCCACTGCGTCGGAAGAACCAGAATTGGGAGATGAGCCAACTCAACTCCACCACATAGCCGATATAGTCGAAGCTCGCCTTCAACAAGCATGGGAAGAAATAGAGAAAGCCACCCAAGCTTTGACACAAGTACAAGGAGTACTTGTAGAGAAACGTCGTGCTACAGAACAGGAAAATCTTGCTCTCCAAGTGAAGTTTGATGAATAAAAAGCACAAATATAGCAAGAAAAGGAGTATTTTCTCATGGAGCAACTCGAAGTAAAATAAGCGGTCAACAGAGCACTTCACTCTATGACAGTCTTAGAAATCAAGGAAAAAGGTTGATTTACACAGCAGGTGAACCAGCTCGCAAAAACCACCCAGCAACTACAACAACACATAGCATATTTGGAGCTATGCACTATACCTAAGACCCCACAAGATGTAAGAGGCCAAAGAGAAACAACCACTAGGATCACAGTTGAAAGGCTAAAGGCTATTACCCTAGAATGTAAGCAACTCATTGATCGCAGTGCCCAGACCTATGAACAACTCACAGAGAACCCAAAATTGAAGGCAATGGAGTCGCAGCTCCACAAGGTGAAGTATCAAGCCGAAAAGATATAGGCACAACTAAAGTCCCTATCAGCTATGGAAACAATGAAGCGCTCCCAAGAGAAACACACTGCAGAACGGTAAATCCATATTATCCAGAGCATATTTATGGAGGTAACTGAGAGGCTCTAACCCGTACAAGACAAGGCCTATCAATTGTTTACAAAGCTAGAGCAGGTTGTCACTACAGTTGAACAACGTCTAGAGGGACCTATCAACGATGCAGTCATTCAAGAGTTCGTTGAACAGGAGGTCGTAGCACAATAGCAAGTCGAAGCAACTCGAGGTGTTCGAAGCAGAACTAGTCAGAACAAAGTGACACGGGACAAGTAGCAGGTGAGTGTTGGGGGCTTGTTGGCCCTTGACCAAGTTTTGGGAGATCCTTGGTAAATTTTGACCTATTTTGGGACTTTGACATCCTGTCGAATATGGAACGCAAGACGAAGAAGAGATCATGGGATCTCATGCCCTTTTTGTTTCCTTTTTGGGATTTGGGAATATGTAATGGGTATGGGATGTCGGCCCATGGGTTTACCCATGTTTAGGCCTATTTTGTAAAGTATAAATAAATGTCTAAGCAATGTAAGAAGGGGCATCTATGTGATGTATGGATGATAAGCTAAGTTCTAAGTGCAAGTTTGGTTTGTAGATGCTCTGTGCATATTGTGAGAAATTGTAGAGCTAAGTGCAAGTGGTTGTAACAGACTATGAAAGGCTTTGTGCTATACCTAGCTCGGGGAAGGAGGATCTGGCGAGGTGCACGCAGATCTCCTATCCTATGAGGAGTAGGGTTTTTTTGGATCTGTGCATGTATATAACTGATTGAAGCTAATAAATAAGAAGAGTTGGTGGATGTAGCCACAGGGTGGGGGTAAACCACATAAATACTATGTTATTCTTCTCTGTGCGATGATCTGATGTATTTATGTGTTATTTTCTAAGTGATTGATTTAGATAGATAGATATATATGTTTATTCTTTTTTCTTATGATGAATCTGGATCTTATATCTGATATAGATGAATGTGCTTAGTTCTTGAATTTGCCCGATCTGATCCATTTATTTATGCTAAGTGCTTCGATACATTAGATCTGGGTGAATGCTATGATGCTCTATTTTATCTGCGAAGTAGATATTGGGTAAATAATGGTGAAATCACAGTGCTAAGTTCTCTATTAATTATTTTAGTCACATATCTATGTCCCATCTAAGGTTGTAAACACCTAAGTCCTGCAACCACCCATGCCTCTACCTCAGGTGAGACTTCATCTTCTTCGCAAGTGTTGTCGAAAGGGCCGATAGTTAGGGGTTTTTTGGTGCACTATTGTAGCGTCGAACCCTGGTTCTGCCCCTATGCCAACAGGAGTCATAAACACTATGCTCATTGAAGGCATGTAAACTACTTATCAGACAAAGGACTTGTTTAATGATGAAGAGAAGAATAAAGGATTTAACATAAAGATGAATATTTACTAAGAAAATATCCTCTCTACAAAGAGAGCTTAAATGTGTTGTTGGATTACTGAGGGGGGGGGGTGAATTAGTACTATAGAAATATAATCATTTTTAACCATATAATGAAAGTGTTATATCAATGTAGAATTATCATCCAATAATTGCAGAGAAAATAAACAATGAACAAATGAGAAATCATACACATACACAGTACACCAGTGTTTTTACGTGGAAACCCAAAGCGGTAGAAAACCATGGAATGTTTTTTATTATATGTCTTTAAGAATTACATACATTGGAAGCACCAACTTCCTTCGTTTTCTAGCTGCAACTAGAAGAAGGCTCCAAATCCCTAGTTTCAAAGGCTACAACCTGAGGGAAGCTCCAAATCCCCAATTATCTGGCTACAACCAGAGGGAGGCTACAACCCTCTATTTGCTTTGGCTACAACAGGAAGGTGGATACAACCACCTTTCCTTGCCTCGTCCAACTGCTCTGATGTAGAAGTAGAATGATGGAACCACTGTCACACTATCACTGTGAGATATATTGTTGTAAACATGTACCAATCATCATGTAATCAAACTGTAACAACTTGTACCAATAACCTGTGCCAACATGTACCATAAACAAATTCATCAACCAAGCATCAAACCTATAAAAATAACATGTCACAATAACCTATCCAAACAACCTGTAATACACTTGTACCATAAATAAGTGCATCAACCATGCACCAACATGTACCTCAACCTGTATCATCAGTGAGTGCATCAAACATGCACCAAATATGAACCAATCATGCATCAAATACACATAAACTATGACTCATCAATATGTACTAACATCATCAACTATACACCTCATGTATGTGCCAACTCATCAACTACTTATCTCAACCATGTACCCAACATGTACCTCAACCAAAATCCCTCATCAATTTCATCATCCAAATTTGATTTGTAACTATGTAATAGACCTGGTGTATATGATCACATACCTGCAAACCTTCCTTAACTTTACCAAGAAGAGACTGACATTTTCATCAAACTTTACTTTAGTCTCACATGACTAATTTTGGATTAGTCAACAACCCTAGCTTGCAATAATCATAACTATGTACCTGCAATGAAGAAAGATATGAAAATAGTACACAATTTTCTTCAGTGTATTTTGTACAACTCCTATAGGTTTCACTACTTGGATCCTCTCAGAAAAGGATTTATAGCAAAAATGGAATACCTTATTGAATTTTGGCTTATTCTAGAGAGCTAACTTGTAGAGTGTGCTCCGCACTGAATATTTTTTGTATGGATCTGAAAATTGTACATAGAATAATATAGACTGTACTCTAACCAATACATTTAAGCTTACTGAATTTTGAACTGTTATGAACAATTTATGACGTTTTAACCCGAAACACTTGTTTTATACTAGTTTCTGGACTAGACAAAAACCCTATTTTCCACTAAGTGTAACTCCAAAAATAAAAGGACCCACAAGATGAAATTTTTATCACAGCTACTTGGATATGTTTTCTTAATGGCCTCCCAATTTCATGGTCTGAATCATTCTATAAAAAATGTTATTGTGAAAATGGTGATATGACCTGTAAATAACATACCTTAAAAAACATCATCAAAAGAAATTATCCTCCCTTGAATTTTGGCCTTCTTTACTTCATCTTCCCTCTGAAATTTAGATTAGATATCCTTTGGTTACCTTAGTCACTTGTAGATATTCAATATTCTCAAGTGTGATTAAAATGGGAGATCTTTGCCTCTTATTTATACTTTCATGTAGCTTCCTCAAGGCGTTACCTTCTAACCATCTTAACCCACTTTCCTTATTTTAGGGCTAACCCACTTCTAACCACTTGTCCACTTAGTAATTTCTCCATTAAATTTATTATTTATATACTTTATTTTGTATCCACTTTGACTTATAGTAAACACATCACTTCACTTTATTATCTAAATTACCTTCTAGCCATCTTAACCCACATTTGTTATTTTAGGGCCAACCTACTTCTAACCACTTGTCCAATTAATAATTTCTCCATTAACTTTATTATTTAAATAATTTCTTTTATATCCACTTTGAATTATACTACACTCATCACTTCACTTCATTATTTAAATAGTTTCTTTTTTGCAACCACTTTGACTATTTTGACCTTTTGGGGCTTCTAGATGATCCATGAGGGTTCTCCAACTTCACATTGCCATAACTCTCTAACCGTGAGGATTTATGTAACGTTATGCATACCACTAGAAATGGAATGACATGTACTATCCATATAGAATATTCTTTCCTAAAAATATATCAAAACTCATACCTTTATCCATCAAACAAAATTGGGTCCATTAACCAAACCTTTTTTCTACCAGAATTTTCTACCGGGCTTTTTTCAAGGGTTGACATCAATGACAACCAAACCAATTAATCAACAATCTCCCCCTTTGGCATTGATGAAAACACTCTGATGAAATATTGAATTCATATCACTCATGCTCCCCCTGTGACCATCACTCCCCTTGGAACCATGCCTTTGTTCTCTTTCTCCAAGCATTTACCTTTGCATCTGATAAATCTCTCCCCCTTTTTCATCAATGGCAAAGGTATCTTTTCATCCAAGGATTCTCCCCCTAACTCAACTGTCCTTGGGGATACTCCCCCTGACTAAACTCTTCTTGAAATTGATCCCCCAACCTGAACTATCCTCTTTATGGTGCTTCCTCGTATAAATCTAAGACATATAAGATAAGCATTCAAAAGCATTCATTTTGGAGTAGAAATTACTTCGAGTCTATAGAAAAAATACTCAAAGGCTTCCCTTGCAAGCGGTTTTGTAAATATGTTTGCCACTTGTTCTTTTGTTCCCACATATTCAACTCTTATGTTCTTCTCTGCAACCTATTCCCATAGAAATTGATACTTTATTGGAATGTGCTTCATCTTGGAGTGCATCACCAGGTTCTTTGAGATATTGATGGCACTTGTATTATCACAATAGATTGGAATGGGCTCATCATACTCAACCTGTATATCCAAATAGATTGTTGCTCCACTGGTGCTTCATCGGTGATCAATGAACACTGCCCAATCTGCATCTCTGTAGGAAATAAGCGATGGATCCTTTCATTTTGGATACAATAGGAAAAACCTATCTCTGTTTCTTGAAATTCATCTCCAGTTGACCAGAATATGTGTCGCAAAAACATGTCTCAAACAAGAAATCATGAAAACTGAAAAAATAGGGCTCAAATATTCGTTTGAATCTCCCAATCCATGACACCTGTGTAAAAAATAAAAGAGGTTAATGTTCTTGGTTCCATGCTTGAAAATAAATGGATTTTGAAACTTCATCGTGGTTCATCCAAAAATCCTCCTGGAAGTTAGCTGGTAAAAAATAATAGTTCAGCAGTCCTAGAACGGAGTTTTAGTAGCACATTCTGCAACACATTTTGTAGCGCATTTCATAGCACCTGTCTAAATTCACAGTGCCTGATCCAGTTCATAGAGCCAAAGGAAATCAAGTAGCCAGACCCTTCCTAACCTCCAAACAAGACAAAAAAACTCATGAAGTACCTGATGGCTATGATGTTGATGCTGGTAATTTCAGATTTTCACTCAGATGTCTACAGGATACCTAACCTCTAACCCTCTTCCTTAACTAGTTCACACCACCATTTCATAGTGCCAACTCAAATAGATCTTGAACACTCTTAGGAGGATATTAGTCGATAGTATGACATAATCCTTGGAGAACATGATCAATCTTATGTGTTAACATCTACTCATAATCTATTCCCTCCACCAGAGAGAATCCTCTAGAAACAATTCTCGCTTTGTGCTTCTCGATTTTCCCATCAGTTGCATGTTTGATATTGTAGATCCACTTGGAAGTCACCACAAAATTCCCTTTCATTCCTGAAAAAATATCCCACGACCCACACATCATTCTTCATGATGGATTGATACTCCTGCATCATGGCATTTCTCTATACTTGTTGATTGGATGCTTCCTCATAACATGAGGAATTAGAATTAATGATGTGGGTCTTAGATACAACATAGCTCGAGAAGTCTCATACATGTATCTCTTCCATCTCCAAGATGTAATAATGAAACCTTTTGTCCACAAGTTCTTCTAGTTCTACTTTCTTCTCAAATAGTTTGACTCCATTTAAGTCAAGTAACTCCCTTTGAAGTCTAAAGGATAAACATATATCCTAGAGGAAATTGTGGCATCATCTGCAAGATACCAGTTATATAAAATATGCAGAACAGAAATAAAATGCTAGAAATGGCAGAGTAACAGTAAAATATCCAGCATAATCTTCACAATACACAGAAATGATATGCGAAATAGCAATAGAAAAAGCATTTTGATTCAGAAAGAAATGTTCACATACCTCTTCAAGGGGGAAACCTCCAATCAAGAAGTGCTATGTTACAATAATATCCAAGCTAGGGTTCTCATACCCTCACCCCTTATTTATACTAAATATGTCTATTAAGAGAAGCATCTAGAGGAAGATCCTTCTAGAAGCGGAAGCTTCTATTATGTCTTCTTACATTCGCCTTATTCTATTTTATTGAAAGGATTTATTAATATTGACCTTTATTACATCTGAATACATTGATCTACCTATGTGCGGGTTAGGACCTTAACATGTCCACCCCCTTAAAAACAGCCTTGTCCTCAAGGCTTGAGATGTGGAAACTGCTGCAGAATGGTAGTTGGTTCCCAAGTGGCATCTGCTAGAGTCATATCTTTCCACTGTACTAGAACTTCCTTGATGGTTCTCTAATGCAGGCGACACTCATGCTAGTCCAAAACTGCTTCTGGATATAGCCAAATGGATCCTTCTTTAGCTAACTCTGGAAGGTTGGTTTGAATTTGGCACCTGGTTCCAATCACCTTCTTCAAGCATGAAACATGACAAATAGGATGTAGCTTCGAGTGACTGGGTAGAGCTAACTGATATGAAACTTGTCCCACATTCTTGAGAACTGTGTAAGGGCCATAGAATTTGGGTGCTAGCTTCTGACAATGCTCGGCCTTGAGGGAAGTTTGTTTAGATGGTTGCAGTCTCAGAAACACCTGATCCCCTTCTGCAAATTGACGTTTAGAGCGACCTTGATCTGCTTGATGCGTCATTCTATTATGTGCCATGACCAAGTTCTCTTTAAGGGTACGAAGGATATCCTCTCGAACTATAAGTGTTTGGTCAACCGCTTGGACCTTCGAGGTACCCGGTAAGTATGAGAGAACAGAAGGTGGCTTCTGTCCATATACTGCTTCAAAAGGAGTCATGTGAGTGGTTGTATGGTATGTAGTGTTGTACCACCATTCAGCGAGGGGTAACCATTGAGCCCACTGGTGTTGTTTTTCAGAGGCAAAGCACCTCATATATGTTTCCAAGAACTTGTTGACAACTTCCATTTGGCCATCCATTTGGGGATGATAGGCTGAGCTGAGATGCAATTGTGTGCCTTGTAGCTTAAACAATTCCTACCAAAAATTGCTTGTGAAAGTTGGGTCTCGATCGAAAACAATAGAGTACGACATGCCATGCAGCTTGAAGACCTGGTCCATGAAAATTTGAGCCACCGTGGATGCAGTAAATGGGTGGGGAAGAGCGCAAAAATGAGCATACTTGGAAAGGTGATCCACCACCACCATTATGACTGATTTAGTCCCCGATTTGGGTAATCCTGTAATAAATTCCATAGAGATATCCTTCCAAATAGCAGGGGGAATCGGAAGTGGTTGGAGGGTGCCTGGAGATTTGACAGTTTCTCCCTTGTTGCGTTGACACACCTCACATTCAGCGACAAACTTATGGATGTCCTGTTTCATACCATCCCAGAAAAAAGAACGTTTGACTTGGTCATATGTTTTGGTGAACCCTGAGTGCCCCACTGTGGGTGTAGCATGAAGCTCAGAAAACACCGTGGATTTGATCTTGGATTGTTTACTTAAATACAAGAAACCTTTGCAGCGAAGCTCATCCTGGAGCCAGGAGTATCCTAGGGGATCCAGAGCCTTATTCTGCAGATGCTGGATCAGATGTGAACTTTTGGGATCTTGAAGCCATTCCTTTCGCACAACTTGGAGCCAATCGGGTACAATGAAGGAAAGAGAAAAAAGGGATCCTTCGTCTTCATATTTCCAGGACAGTGCATCCGCCACGACATTGTCTTTCCCTTCTTGTAAATGATCTCATAATCATATCCAAAGAGCTTAGTCACCCATTTTTTTGTTTTTGGGAGGAAATGCGTTGTTCCAGAAAGTACTTGAGGCTTTGATGGTCTATCTTAATTTGGAAGCGTTTCCCCAAGAGATACGGACGCCACAACTCAACGGCATGCTGAATCACCAACATTTCTTTTTCATAAATGGGTTTTCCCAGATTCTTTTTAGACAGTTGCTTGCTAGTGAAGGCCAAAGGTAGACCCTCTTGCATAAGGACAACGTCGATTCCTTTCCATGAGGCATCACATTCCAACACAAAGGTCTTTGTGAAGTCGGGAAGGGCCAGAACCAGAGTGGTGCACATGGTCATCTTCAAGGTTTGAAAATATTGAGCAGTTGACAGAGTCCAAGTGAAAGAGTTCTTTTTGAGGAGAGCCATGAGAGGTGCTGCAATATTTCCATAGTTCTTAACGAACTTGCGATAATACCCTATGAGGCCCAAAAATCCACGCAAGATTTTGAGAGTCTTTCGGTGTGGCCAGTCTTTCATAGCTTCAATATTTTTCGGGTCCACCCTGACGCCATCCTTTCCCACCAGATGACCCAAGTATTCTACTTTTGAGGCACCGAAAGCACATTTGGACTGTTTCAGGAAAATCTAGTGCTGAGAGAGTAGGCAGAGAACTTGATCCACATGAGTAAGATGGTCTGTCCAGGTTTTTCTATATATGAGGATATCATCAAAGAAAACTAAGACAAAATGGCAGAGAAAAGGGCGGAAGACATGGTTCATGAGGCTCTGTAAGGTGGAGGTGGTGTTACACAAACCAAAGGGCATGACCAAAAACTCATAGTGGCCCTCATGAGTGCGAAAGGTTGTCTTAAGAATGTCAGCCTCTTTCATACGTATTTGGTGATAGCCCGAGCAAAGATCAAGTATGGTAAAGAATTGGGCGCCACTCAATTCATCTAGGAGTTCATCATTGACAGGAATGGGAAATTTGTCTTTGATGGTTAGTTTGTTGAGAGCACGGAAGTCCGGACACATTCTCCAAGAACCTTCTTTCTTCAATACCATGATGACCGGAGAGGAGTAAGGGATCGTACTAGGATGGATGACTCCGTCAATAAGGAGTTCCTGGACCATTTTTTCAATTTCATTTTTTTGTGCAAAGGGGTGGCGATATGGACGTATATTGGGGGGAAGGCTTCCGGGGACAAGGGGAATGGAATGATCATGGACACCGCGGGAAGGAGGGAGTCCTTGGGGAGTGGAAAATACTGTTTTATGTTTAGAAAGGAGGGATTGGAGGTCTTGGGGCAATGGTGGGGTCTCTGTGGCTTGTATGGTGTGGAGTTGGGCAATGACACCCGAATGACCTTTTTTGAGTAGTTTTTCCATGCGATGAGAACTGATGACCTCAGGTGAACCAGCAATGATGCCCTGAAATTTATATTGGTGGCCTCCTTGGTTTAATTGCATGGTTAAGTTCTGAAAATCCATGAGAATGTGACCCAAAGTCCTTATCCATTCTACACCCAACACAATGTCGCAACCACCCATGTCGATAACAAACATATGGGATTTCTGGTGGTAGTCACCTATTTGGAGATGCACATTTTCACAGCGCCTGCCATATTTCATAGAACCACCATTGGCAATCATGATTTGGAAGTCGTTGACAGCATGGATGTAGCAATGGGTTTCTTGGGCAATGCGGCGATGAATAAAATTGTGGATGCTGCCACTATCAACCAGAATGATGACCTTTCGGTGCTTGATGTAACCGATTAACTTGAGGGTTTGGGGGGAAGAGAAGCCAGTGAGAGCATTGAGGGAAATTATCGGTTCCACTTTGGGAGGGTCGGAGGGAGGGTGTATGTCAGAGATTTCTGGTGACTCGGGCACAGGGGGAGTGTCAACATCTTCTTCCTGAATATCCTGAGAGATGGCCATAAAGATATTTTGTTCCTTACATTTGTGGCCTGTGAAATATTTATCATCATAATTATAACAGAGGCCTTTGATTTGGCGTTCAACCATTTCATCCCTGGTCAATTTTTGGATTTTTAATGGGGCGGAGGGAGTAGTGGGGTTTACTGGTTTAGGGCGGGGAATAAAGGAAGGCTTACGGTTTTGAGAGGAAACAATTTGTTGTTATTCTTTAGCTTTTTTGGTAGCCTCCACCCAAGTCGTAGGTCTATCCATGAGGACATGGGCTCGAATATCCTCCTTGAGGCCACTGATAAAACACTCTCAAAAGAAAGCATCAGTTATGCCCTCTGTTTGAAAATCCAGACGCTCAAATGCAACTATGAATCCTTCTACTGTGCCTGATTGCTTCAATTTTGTCAAACGGCCCAAATGGTTGGTGTCGGTGTCAAATCATTCATAAATCTTAGCAACAAATTGGGTCCAAGTAATATAACCTTGACGGGAAGTTTTTCGCCATTGCCACCATTGCCAGCGTTCTTGATCTAGATGGAGAACACCATACTGGAGTTTGGCCAAGTCATATATAATGTTGTAGAGAGAGAAATAATGCTCCATTTGGGTGACCCAACCAGTGGGGTCCGAGCCATGAAATTTGGTTACATCCACCCACGGAAGGCGTATGTCCCTTTGAAAGTGATAGGGTTGAAAGGAATGGGAAGAAGTTTTACCTTCAGTCTTTTTATGTGCATCAGGAAAAGAGTCATCAATAGGGATCTTGAGTTTGGTGCAGAGTGATGCAAAGACAGATTCAAGTTGGGTGGTCAGTTCATGTTTGACTTTCTCCATTGTGTACTGCACTATTGGAAGATTGATTGTTGTCATTGATGTCAACCCTAGTCATGGGTTTTGGACCGCAAGATTGATAAAGGTATTTGGACATGAAGGAAAATGCACATGCATATACAAAACCCATGAATGTATAGTATACATCATGCTGTTTCTGGTGGTATGTGGCACATGACATGGATCCTCATGGTTGAGGAGAAATGAATTATTGAAGATGACAAAGTGAATTGAAAAAGGCAGTACATGTAGGCCCTGCAAATAAGTAAAGAAAATAATTACAAAATAAGAAAGTGTCAGGTCGACCCTAATGTTAAAAGGAAGTGACATAAATGGTATAAATAAACATCATTATACATTCATTTGATACAAGTCTAAATTCAGAGGAAAGAAGAAGTAAAAGAAGGCCGGATTTCAAGGGAGGATGAAGTCTTTTGGTGATGTGTTCTACGGTATGTTATTTTAAGGTCATCTTACCATTTTTGCTATAAATTTTTTTCTAGAATGATTCAGATGGTGAAATCGCTATGGTATTGACAAGACATATCAAGGTACCTCTGGAAAAAATTCCATCTCTTGATTCTCTATAATTATGGAGATACACTCTGTGGAATATAGGGTTTGTGACCAGTCCTGAAACTAGTCAATAAACAGGTGTTCTAGGTAAAACAGTCATAATGTTTTCATAGAGAATCCAAATGTAGTGGGACCACTTCCATTGGAAATAGTACGGACTTTAGTGTCTTGTGTGAGAGTTTCAGAATCAGATGTTAAATATTGAGCGCGGGGCATGTTGTACAAGTTAGGTCTTTTGAACAGACCAAAATTGAATAAAGTCTTCCATTCTTTCTATAACCTCTTTTTGGGAAGGATTCAAGGAGTGAAAATTGGAGGAGTTTCAGAGAATACATTGAGTAAAATTATCTATAGGATCAGAGTACTCTAAGAATTGAATAATTGTAGAAATTGAAGAAGTCTCAGAAAGCATTATCAGGTTCTATGTGATGATTGGTTGATGGTGATGATTTAATGTAAAGTTTTATTATCTCTCATATATTCTTG
>ML786832.1:17550-34487 GCA_009831015.1 Picea engelmannii | reverse complement strand
TGGGTGGAAGGAAGGGGCAAGGATAGAGAGTTCAAATATCTCTTGATATTGGAGGATTGTATCTTCCTCTTGGAGGTTTATCCTTCCCTTTACATTTGGAAGCTGTAGCTACCTTTGGAAGTCATTACTTCCCTTGAACAAAACTATTGATTATTTCTCATATATTGTGCGTGGTGTATTGTGGTGTATTGGTGTAACTCTTATACTATTGTTCATTTCTCATTGGATATAATTGAATGGTTTAAGTATAAGTTGAAAAAGTTTTTTTAAATTGTACTTGATACTGATTCACCCCCCTCTCAGTATCAACATGCACGACTACATTTACGGATGCATTTATGGAGGCATCATAGGAGGAAATAGTAGCATTGAGTTGTTGCACTTCTTGTTGGGTCTCGAGTAAACTAGATTGCAAGGTGTTGAGATGAGACTCTAATTCTTGGCTACAAGTATGGGCCATGAGGATGGGTGAACTGAAAAGGGAGTGGGCGGGGTCAAAAAAATTTGTAGAAAAATGATATGGATGAATGTGATAAGGGAGAAGAGATGAATCTAATGGAATAGGTCTCAAATAATGGTGAAAAAATTTCCAGACCTTTTTTTTTTTTTTATACAGATGCGGGGTTATACTTTGGTCTGAAGAATGTTGCAGTGCTAAAATCCCCAAATTATGAACTAGAGAGTATTTACTTAGCAACCCGAACACAGATGTGTGTCAATAGATCTCACCGGTTTAATTTGTGTATGTTGTTGTTTATGTTCCCCAAGGGTTAGGTATTCAAGGGTTCTATAGACAAGGGTTTTCCTTGTGCTATAGGTCTTTGATATACGTGCAGGATCCCACAGTAGTACTCAGCCCAATATATTAGGGCACTAACTAAGGAGGATAGACCGTACCCTTAGCCGTACTACCTGACTACCCAGGTACTAGAGAGTATCTTCCCGAGTGTTGTTCTCGGTGACACTATAGCAGTCTGGCGGCCGATAGGTTTATCTAAAGAGGGCTTCAGGAAATCTAGGTCGATCCGTACACAGGTGTTGTCTGATGCACTACCACTCAAAGGGGTACCAACAGGGGTTACAAGGGTGGCCAATAGATGTGCACTTAAGAACCACTTGTATATCTTGCGTGTATGAATCCCTCAACCGCGGGTTTATGCGCATAATGAAAGATCTCTATGGCTTAAAGACGCCGGAATACGTCTCTACCCTGAAAAAAATAACCCACAATTTCTGCCAAGGAAAGTGCTCTGATACCACTTGCAAGATACCAATTATATAAAATATGCAGAATAGAAATAAAATGCTAGAAATGGCAGAATAACAGTAAAATATCCAGCATAATCTTCACAATACACAGAAATGATATACGAAATAGCAATAGAAAACGCACTTTGATTCAGAAAGTAATGTTTACAGGCCTCTTCGAGGGGGCAACCTGGAAGCTTCTATTATGTCTTCTTACATCCGCCTTATTCTATTTTATTGAAAGGACTTATTAATATTGACCTTTATTACATCCAAATACATTGATCTACCTATGTGCGGGTTAGGACCTTAACATCATGCTTTTTCATGTGTTTCTATCCTAGGGACATCCCATGCCTTCTTAGGTCCTCTACTACCTCTATAGTACTTTACTAAGCAAGGAGAAATATGGGCTCCCGTACCAAGGATCATGGACCTTCAATAGTGAAATACGAAATATGGCCTCCCGTACTAGAATAATTGTTGGATCATGTTGTCATTGATGCCAATGGTTTGATTGACTGATGTCCAGTGATTGATTGATGTCAAGTGATTTATTGATGATTGATGAACAATGTATATGTATTGTCCTTGATGATAAGTGGAAACCAATCGATGAATATGGATCAATAAGTTATCATTGATATGATGCATAGATAAACATGGATCAATGAGTTGTCATTGATACATGATGAAGATGGATTCATTTGCATATGATGCATATTTTGTTTGATGACTCATTATTTTCTTGTCATGGTTGATAAGAAGTACAAATGGATGAACTCCAAAGTGGTCCCCTTATGGTGAAATCCCTCACAGGAAGACGCTTTGCGATAGAGTTGTGGTTGAGAGAACCCATGCTTGTATGTGTAATAATGAGATTAAGATCAGTGATTTTGTTGGTGAAACTATCCTAGATATATAGGTCTTGTCATGCCATTTCTGGTGGTATGTGGAACGTCACATAAATCCTCATGATTTGAGAGTTATGGCATTACGAAGTTTAAGGACCCTGATATGATGGCTTGAAGCCCCATAAGGTCAAAGAAGTCAAAGTTCTTGAGAAGAAGAAATTATTATTTAAATGATAAAGTGAAGTGACAAAATCAAGAAAGATTATTTAATTATTAAAGGAAGGTGAAAAAATCGAGGAGGAATATTTAAATGATAAAGTAATGGAGAACTTTCTATTTATGGAAAGTGGTTGACCCTAAAAAGAGGAAAATAGGTTAAGTGACCTAGAGGTGGGTTAAGTGATCTAGAATATGAAGAGTATAAATAAGAGGCTAGCTTCTCTTGTGATGTGTACATTTTTGGAAAAACATTTTGTGAGTATCTCTTGTGTATCTTTTATGCATATCTCTTGAGCATGATTGAAGCTCTATTTTGAGAAAGAGAGCATGAGGAGGATCTCATGGACGCATCAAAGTTTCATCAATGTCTAATATCTTGACAACAAAAGTCTCGGAGATTCAGAAACCCTAGTTTCTGAGGTATACGAGGGTTGTAATGGACTAGAGCCTGTACACACGCAGGTTGTATGAGGATATGGCGCGTACAGTGGATAAAGTCATGGAGATTTGTGTTTGAGTTGATAACTGACCACTGAAGTCTAAAGTAGGTTCCAAATCTGCATACTATGGGCTCATATCTGTCATTGAGACTCTGGTATGGTGATATTATTGTCTTTATGGATACTATTGCTTGTTGTGTTGTGAATTGTTAGGGCACTCTTGGTATGGCTTTTATGATGCGATTTGTGTTGGCTGATGGAGTGAACAATGCTCTTGTGATTCAGTGGTGATATGATTACTATGGTATACTAGTTTCTTATACATGATTGAGTTAGCATTCATATTGATTGGTTGTGGAGCATGAGTAGATTATTGGAGAGTTTGGATGTATTGTGACTAGCTGTGGGTCATATTGGATAGTGAAATACAGAAGAGAATGTGATTGCAGGTTGCAGAATATCTTAGCATGTGAAGCAGAGAAAAACCCTATTTTCTCAAAATTATACGCATGTTGCATTGTAGACTAGCCTCGTACATACACAGGTTGTAGTGAGCTAGGGCACATACAAATGTGGGATGCACTACTAACAGGTCACGTACATGTGACAAATTGATATATGTGGAGGATTGTTGCCTCATATCAGTTGGTGTTGAGGATGTAAGTTGAGTCTTGCATATAGAGTTGGTTATTTTGTAGAGTTGTACTCTATTCAGTTGTTGTTGATAAACCCCAAGGATTCTAGTCCGTAATAAAAATAAAATTGTACATACATCTTGTGTTCTTTGTGTTCCTTGTGGTGATGACTTATTGATGATATATGTTGTTGATATATGTTGTTGATATATGTTCACATTTAACTGGTTATAAATGACAAAAATGAGTAATGAGTAAATGTTCAATATTAAATAATGAGTTTTGTGTAAGAGGGAAATTTTTGAAAAAGAGCCCCACACTCATTCACCCACCCTCTAAGTGTGGTAGGTGTGTCCAACAATTGGTATCAGAGAGAGCCTTCACTACAAGCCTTAACAATCTTGACGGAGATCCATAGACACACAAATGGATGATGAAGTTCCAATCCTTGATGAGGAAAAATATTCTACTTGGAGAATAGAAATGGGAGTACATTTGAAGGAAACAGGAGTGGCTATTTGGAAGGCAACCATTGGTGGATCAGTTCCCTTGAAGAACAATTCAAATTTTGCAGTTCAATGGGAAGGAAAGAATAATGATGCATTGGCTCTCAATACCATTCTTAGTGGACTCTCAATCCCTACCAAAGAGAGCATGGAACAATGCTCTTCCACCAAGGATATATGGCTAAATCTAGAGTAGACATATCAAAGCAAGAAGGAGAAGGAAGATATTGAAGACCACTCCATCAAGATTATCAAAGGTAAAGAATCATCAAAAACCCTTGATTGTATTATTTCAAAATGTGATATTGAAAACATTTCAAGTGAATATATCACAAAGGAAGATCTCAAAAGTATTTCAACTGAAGGTAAATAATCTCCAAAGACTCTTGATTGCAATGATTCAAAATGTGATGATGTTGATTTTTTCTCAAGTGAAGAAGAAGATCTAGAAACAATTTGTGTAAATTTTGATGGAAGTTATCCCATGGAAAGAATAGAAGAATATCTATTAGAACTTCAAAAAGAAGTTGAAGAGGGTTTATATAGATATAACAGTGATCATTATTATACAAACTATAAATTTTTTCAAATAACACTAAGAGGATTCTTAGGAGGAGTAAAAGGTAGATATTGAAGTTAAAGGGAATGCTCAAAGAACAAGAAGAGAGAAATAAGACTCAACTAGAAGAAAAGGAAGAAGATATCACAAGACTAAAGAATGAAAAAGAAGATATGAAGGTAGATGATGAGATTAGAAAAAGTCTTGAAACTATCGTCCATCTCAAGACCCAAATTGAAGAAGCCAAAAGGATAGAAGAACTATTGAAGAATCAAATTAATGAAAAAGGAAGAGTCATGTGATAAGTTAGAAGCTGAAGTTGTTGACCTTAGAATGAAGGTAGAGAATTCAAACAAATTCTTGAATAGCTCACAAATTGTTGATGAGATCTTGGAAAGTCAAAGATCACCATATAATAAATCAGGTATTGGATACAAAGAAGAAGCTACACATGTTGAAGCAAGAACCTCAAAGAAGCATGAGGTAAGTCCATCAAAGAAGGAAGACAATGTTGCAAAAAAACTATCTACACAAGGCCAAGAAAAATTCAAAAGAACAAAGCAAGGAAGACGTCAAGAAGCTATCTTTGGGACACCAAAGCAAAGGTATGAAAATGTTTTTCATGGGCATTGTTATTCATGTAATGAATATGGTCACAAATATTTTGAATGTAGATCTTATGAAAGGAGATATAATGGAAGATTTTATAACACCATAAGATGTTGGAGATGTAATCAAGTAGGACATATTGTTGTTCACTGTAATTCCATGAGATGCTACAGCTGTAGTGGATTTGGCCACAAATCCCAGGATTGTTGGAACACAAGAAGAAATTCCATGATGAGGACCTCATATATCATGACTAGAAGAAGGAATGAAGTAAGAAAGGGAGACATATTTGAAAAGATTGAAGCTTAGAGCTCAAGTTCTGAGAAGCAAGGACACCTTCAGAAGTGGGTGAAGAAGACTAAGAAACCAGAACAAAATGGAAGCCTTAAGGGAAGCTCAAATAAGTCATCTATTGAGGCATACGTAGGTGATAGTGGTAATAGTCACGTACATACACGGGATGGAATTGACTAGGTCATGTACATATGTGAGCTATCTATGCAGCAGACCACATATATGTGGTGAATCCTAAGGAAAAGGTCTATGCACAGGGGTTGCAGCTTGATTTGATGGTATAACTCTGTGATGCAGGTTCTGAAATAGTTTATTACAGGTTCTGACATTGTTTGTTGCAGGTTTTAATGATTCTATATTGTATTATGTAATGTGATGATAAAAATAATGAAAGGCCATCCTGGATGCATGGCACTAACCCATGAGTACAGATTGAGGCATTTTCTATTGAAGAACAATGTTGGTTATGACAGTGAAGTTATGGCACCTTGGTCATGTGATATTTTCTTAGATATCATTGATCTATAGAAGCATACTAATAGTACATGTGTTGTTGGATGTTTATTATTTGTTGTAGTGAATGGAGGATTGATGATGATCTTTTGGTGTACATGGATGGTACTTATTTGAGTTTCATTGACATATCTTATGATGTGTTATTGGAGGCACACTTGTTGGATATCATGATGCATTCATTTGGCATATGGTTGGACTATATATCGAGACATGTAGTTGGTGAGTTGATGTACTTGTTTGGTGCAAGTGGTGATGCATGTTTAGTGAATAAAGGTACACTCATAGATGGTATATGTTTGGATGGTTGGTACTTGGCTAAAAGTACACCATTGGTATTACTTGATTAGCCCAACAATTAATATTTGTTTTAGATTCATGATTGTGGCACTTGGTTCATGGTAGAGACATATATTTGGTGATATGACACTTGGTTGTGGAACATGGTTCATGGTGGAGACATATCATGAATGATATGACACTTTCTTGGAATATTGGTAGATGCACATGGTTGGCATATTGATAGATGCACATGGATGGCATGTTGACGGAAGCATATGGTTGATACATTTCATTGATGATATGTTTTTGTATGATGTTGATGTACATGGTTGATGTACATAGGTGATGTGCATGGTGGGAACATTTTGGTACATGATGTACTTGGTTGATATTTTTTTCATGATCCTATATTTTCATATCTTTGATTCATGATGTATGGTATGGCACAAGGACAGGTCCAAGGATCGTCATAGAGAAATTGGTTTATCTATGATCCAATTGAAGATAAGGGGAGACATACCCATAGGGGGAGTCATTATTCTTCCCATGATTCTAGGAGGAGATACTTATTAGATGCATACCTAGAAAAGATACCTATATTTGAAAAAAAAGCACAGAGGCATAATTCCAGGGTAAGTGATGGTCATAAGGGGAGAATGAATGATGTATTTCCAGCATTACATCAGATTGATATCCCTTGTTCAAAAAGGGGAGAGATTATTCAGAGGAAGATCAAAGGAATTCAAGCAGGCGGAGCAACACCAAGAGGAGAATGGCCCTTTGTCATTGATGTCAAAGGGGGAGACATGGTTGCATTGATGTGATTGATGTTTAGAAATGGGGATAGATAATCATATTGATATGATTGACAACTATTTATGTAGAGCATGCCTTGTCTACATGTTGACATCAATGATTGGTGTTGATATCAATGATTGGTGTTGACATCAATGTTGGTATTTCCATCAATGCCAAAGGGGGAGATTGTTGGATCATGTTGTTATTGATGCCAATGGTTTGATTGATTGATTCCATTGATTGATTTCAAGTGATTGATTGATGATTGATGAACAATGTATATGTATTTTTCTTGATGAGAATGATAGATGTCAAGTGGAAACAAATCGATGAAGATGGATCAATAAGTTATCATTGATATGATGCATAGATAAATATGGATCAATGAGTTTTCATTGATACATGATGAAGATGGATTCATTTGCATATGATTCCTAGTTTGTTTGATGACTCATTATTTTCTTGTCATGGTTGATAAGAACTACAAATGGATGAAATCCAAAGTGGTCCCCTTATGGTGAAAGCCCTCACGGGAAGATGCTTTGTGGTTGAATTGTAGTTGAGAGAAACCATGATTGTATGTGGAATAATGAGATGAAGATCAGTTATTTTGTTTTTGAAACTATCCTAGATATATAGTTCTTGTCATGCCATTTCTGGTGGTATGTGGAACGTCACATAACTCCTCATGATTTGAGAGTTATGGCATTACGAAGTTAAAGGACTCCGATATGATGGCTTGAAGCCCCATAAGGTCAAAGAAGTCAAAGTGCTTGAGAAGAAGAAATTATTATTTAAATGATAAAGTGAAGTGACAAAATCAAGAAGGATTATTTAATTATTAAAGTAAAGTGAAAAAATCGAGGAGGAATATTTAAATGATAAAGTAATGGATAACTTTCTATTTATGGAAAGTGGTTAATCCTAAAAAGAGGAAAATAGGTTAAGTGACCTAGAAATGGGTTAAGTGACCTAGAAGTGGGTTAAGTGATCTAGAAGATGAAGAGTATAAATAAGAGGCTAGGGTCTCTTGTGAAGTGTACATTTTTGGAAAAACATTTTGGGAGTATCTCTTGTGTATCTTTTGTTTATATCTCTTGGGCATGATTGAAGATCTATTCTGAGAAAGAGAGCGTGAGGAGGATCTCATGGACGCATCAAAGTTTCGGCAATGTCTCAGATATTGACGACAAAAGTCTCGAAGCTTAAAAAACCCTAGTTTCTAAGGTATACGTGGGTTTTAATGGGCCAGAGCGCATACACATGCGGGTTGTATGAAGACAGGGCACGTATAGTGGATAAAGTCATGGAGATTTTTATTTGAGTTGATAACTAACTTCTGAAGATTGAAGCAGGTTCCAGATCTGCATTCTATGGGCTTAGATTTATCACTGAGACTCTAGTATGGTAATATTATTGTCTTGATGGATACTATTTCTTGTTGTGTTGTGAATTTTTAGGGAATTATTGGTATGGATTCTATGATGTGATTTATGTTGGTTGATGGAGTAAGTAGTACTCTTTTGATTCAGTGGTGATATCATTGCTATGATATACTAGTTGCTTATACATGATTGAGTTAGCATTCATATTGATTGTTTATGGAGCATGAGTAGATTTTTGGAGAGCTTGGATGTATTGTGACTATATGTAGGTCAGATTGGACAATGAAAGATAGAAGAGAATGTGATTGAAGGTTGCAGAAGATCTGAGCATGTGAAGCAAAGAAAAACCCTAATTTCTTAGAAGTATACGCATGTTGCATTGTAGACTGGTCGTGTACATATGTGGGTTGTAGTGAGCCAGGGCGAGTACACACATGTGATGCACTACTTATAGGTCACATACCTATGACATATTGATATCTATGGAGGATTGTTGAATCATATCAGTTGGTGTTGAGGATGTAAGTTGAGTCTTGCATATAGAGTTGGTGCTCTTGTAGATTTGTACTCTATTCAGTTGTTGTTGTTGATAAACCCCAAGGATTGTAGTCCGTAATAAAAGGAAAATTGCACATACATTTTGTGTTCTTTTTGTTTCTTGTGGTGATGAATTATTGATGGTATATGTTGTTGATATATGTTCACATCTAACTGTTTATGAATGACAACAATGAGTAATGAGTAAATGTCCAATATTATCTAATGAGTTTTGTGTAAGAGAAAAGTTTTTGAAAAAGAGCCCCACACTCATTCATCCCCCCTCTAAGTGTGGTAGGTGTGTCCAACAATAATAACCAAGATGGAATCCCATAGGGATAAGAACCAAAATGGCATCCTGAACTAGGGATAATAACCAACCAAGAAAATTTGGACTCTTGTACCAGGGATAACGGTCCAAGTCATGAGAGCGCCCTTACTAGGGATAATACCCTTCATTATAAAATGCAAGATACTACAGAGTAATGATGAAATAAAATAAGGAATGTAGTACAAAACTTATCTTAGTCTATAATCACGCTCAATATTGCTTTTGGTATTCCTAAGAAAGCTGAGATAGAGAAGAAATCCTCATCATTATTGCTTACATTCCTTGACTTCTTTTGACATGGATTTTGATCAACATGCTTCTTTCCTTTCTTCCACAAAGGAAAATGATTCACATAGTGGCAAGGGCTTGATAATAATGGGAACCTTGCACATCACTAGCTACAATTCTAGTCTCCTCGATATCCACTAAATCTTGAATAATGTGCGCTTATAGCACACACTCAAAAGTCACGCCAAGGATCATTCTTGAAACAAGTTTTCAGAAATTTACTTCAAAAGAAAAAAAAAATCAAACTCAGATTTAGAACTTGGCTAGTATACTTCCTTTAGCATGCCTGAAATTTGAGCCCAAGATATATCTCAAGCTTGGCCTAGCCTCTCCTCAATCTTCTCTTGGGTATACAAAATATGGCTCCAAAATTTTCCCTCAAACTTCGCATGAAATATGCCTGTAATTTGGTTCAAAAAGAGGGACCTCAACCCAGGTATGGAACTTACGAAGGTTACTCCTGAAAGAAAACCCTTAAATTCTAGACTTATGTGCCAAGAAGAGAATTCCTTGACTTCTAAAATTTTATCTAAAAGATAGCCTTAATTCTTCCATAGAATAGGCCTCATAACATACCTTGAAATCTTCCTTATCACTTATTCAAAAAATAGCCTCAGATCTCGCTAAAACTCAGTGTGCAATTTCATTAGGGGTTGGTTTACTTTTGTGGTTAAATATGTGGTTAGGGCTCCTTCTATTTGCAGAATCCCTAGAGGGGCTTCTCTATGTTTTGGTCTCCCTTTTAAGACCCTAATCAAGGCTCGACCAAGGCTAATAGGCCTGTGACTAGTCTTAACCTTCAACATAGGGATTAAGAAAAGGTTTGTCCCTTTCCTTACACCAACGACAGAGGTGTAACTTCCCTTAAAATTCCATGGCCTATCTTCATTGACTGTGGAATAGGTCATCTTCAAGAACACTGCTATGATACCTTGTTGAATTTTTAATGGTGACTCAAGAAAATATAGTTTATTTTCAATTTAGCATTAACTTGAACCATAAAAAATGAAACAATACAATAGTTGCAGTAAACCATGATCACAGAAATAAAAACCATGCACAAGACACAAGAAGTTATATTTGGAAAACCCTTCTCAAACAAGGGGAAAACCCATCAACCCTTTGCTATATTTCCAACAGAAGAAACACTCTCCAATGGAAAGTATGGGTTCCAACAAAGGTGGCCCTCAAGAAAAAAACCTATCACACAATAGGTTTCTCTATGACCAAGAAAGATAGGGCAAGAGAAGTGTGCACCAAATTTCATCTCTCCAAGTACAAGGAAATGTGTTCTATGTTGTGAGTGAGATAATCCCCAATGGGGATATCTCTCTCTAATATATACATGACCTAACTCAATGATTAGACACGTCTCTTCATTGGCACAATAAGGATGACTTGCACAAATCAATAATACAATTGTTCGTTTACATAATATTATTTGTCTTTACACAGTAGGTTTGAATTCTACTCTTCACAATACAAATTAGGGTTTTACAATAATCTTACTATTAGACAATATAGCAAAGGATATCACAAACATCCTCTAGTGCTCTTCCACTAGGGGAAAGCCCACATGTGCTCATCCACAAGGGACAACACTATCAACATATCAACTCAACTAAATCCACAGAAGTATGAACTGGAGAGCCATCTCAAGTCAACTCAACTAAGTCCATAGGAGTATGGAAAGAGACCAACACAAGTCATCTCAACTCAGTCCAGAGGAGTATGAATCACCTCTCACATAGGAGTTATCACAGATCATCTCAACCTAGTCCAGAGGAGTAAAATATGGAGAATGTCTCATGAAGCTACAATCATCATCATTCCCTCTCATCTAGGGAGGCATTCTCCACTAGTTCAAGTCTCTCAAAGAAGTACTCAAACTTCATCCTAGAAAGCAATTTGGTGAAGACATCTACAACTTTCTCATGTGTAGGAAGGTACTTCACATGTACTTCTTTCCTCTACACTATATCTATGATTTAATGGTATTGGATCTCAATGTGTTTCGATTTATCATGAAACACAGAATTCTCTAAGAGCTTCACATGGATCTGATTATCGCAATGGATAATGGTGGAATCCATATCATGTCCAAATAATTCTGCAAGGAGATTTCCAATCCACACTACTTCATGGACTTCCACACATAATGAAATGTACTCTAATTATGCAGTACTCAAAGCCACGGAAGTTTTTTTCCTGCTGCACTAGGAAACCATGGCAGATCCAAAAGTGAAACAACAACTGGAGGGGCTATTCTGATCCACTATGATCCCTTCCCAATCTACATCGCCATATCCCTGAAATCTTATGTCTACATGGGAGGCATATCTCAGTCCATAACCAACTATGCCTCGTAAATATTTCAACACATGCTTTGATGCTATCAAATGTTTCTATCTTGGATGACTCATAAACTGGTTGAGTACACATACTGCATAGCATATATCAGGTTTGGTGTTAACCAGATACATCAATGATCCAATCAAATGTCTGTAAATATGTGGATAAATCTTTCCTAAATCGGACTAATTCTAGCTCAGTTTCTTCATATTCATCACCATTAGTGTAGCCATGGGATTGCAATATGTCATCCTGAATTTCTTCAATATCTCAATTGTGTATTTCCCTTGACTTGGGAGAATCTCATCAGTTGTTTGCCACACTTCTAGTCCTAATAAGTAGTGTATCATACCAATGTCCTTCATATCGAATTCATAATCCAATGCATGCTTGCATTCAACAATAAGGTTGTTTGAACCAGTGAGGAATAAGTCATCAACATATAGGACCAAAATCAGGCACGCGTCACCAACAATGTTGTATTATAGCTTGGGATCAACAACACTCTTATTCAATCTCAAACTCATCAAGTATCCATAAATATTCTCATACCATGCACGAGGTGCATGTTTTAGTCCATACAGGGCTTTGTTCAACCTGCACACATGAGACTCCTTCTCATGTATCACGAATCCATATGGTTGCTCGATGTAAACTTCTTCCTCAATATCTCCATTGATAAATGTTTTCTTCACATCCATATGATGTAGTCTCCAACCCATGGATGAGGAAAGGGAAATAATTGTATGGATGGAAGTGTATTGGGAAACAAGAGCAAATGTTTTCTCATAATATATTCCCTCCACCAGAGAGAATCGTCTAGCAAAATTTCTTTCTTTGTGCTTCTCTATGCTCACGTCAACTGCATGTTTGATCTTGTATATCTTCTTGAAAGTCACCACAAACTTCCCTTTTGGTCTTGGAAAAATATCCCACACATCATTCTTCATGATGGACTGATACTCCTCTATCATGGCATCTCTCTATACTAGATGACTAGATTCTTCCTCATAATAGGAGGATGTAGAATCAATGATGTGGCTCATAGCTGCAACATATCTTGAGAATTCTCATACATGTCTCTATGTTATATACAAGATGTCATAAAGAAACCTTTCGTCCATAAGTTATGCTAGTTCTATTTTCTTCTCAAATAGTTTGACTCCCTTTGAGTCAAGTGACTCCCTCTAAAGTCTGAAGGATAAACATCTATCTTGGAGGAAATTGTGCCATCATCTGTTTTCCTGTGTTTCTATCCTGGAGACATCCCATGCCTTCTTAGGTCCTCTACTACCTTTATAGTAATTTAATAAGCAAGGAGAAATATGGGCTCTCATACCAAGGATCATGGCCCTTCAATAGTGAAATAAGAAATCTAGTGTCTCGTACTACAATAATAACCAAGATGGTCTCCCATAGGGATAACAACCAAAATGGTCTCCTGAACTACGGATAATAAGAAACCAAGAAAATTTGGACTCCCGTACCAAGGATAATGTTCCAAGTCATGAGGGCCCCCATACTAGGGATAATACCCTTCATTATAAAATCCAAGCTACTAGAGAGTAATGATGAAATAAAATAAGTAATGTAGTACAAAACTTACCTTAGTCTACAATCACACTCAATATTACTTTTGGTCCTCCTGATAAGTCTAAGATAGAGAAGAAATCCTTGTCATTATTGTTGGACAACTGAGAGTGGGGGTTAATCAGTTGTTACCATGTTAAAACAATTATGCTTCTTATAAAATCTTTACAAGGCACTCAATGATGATCACAATAATGAAAGGAAATAAACAAAGGCACATTCAGCATCAGTCACATATATGATAAAGACAGAGACAGATAATTTCTGAGGAAACCCATACAAGGTAAAAACCTCTTTGTCTTTATATGATAAGTATTATCTACATTCTTTACATTATCATACATGTGAGCACCAACTCATTGTGAGGCTACAACCTCTGTTTTTGCAAGCTGAAACTTACTGAGAGCACCAACTCTCTATTTTCTCTAGCACCCACTAGAAGGAAGCACCAACCCCCTGGTTTCTCTAGCACCAACTATAAGGAAGCACCAACTTCCTAGTTTCTCTAGCACCAACTAGAAGGAAGCACCAACTCCCTACGTTCAAGCACCCACTTGAACCTTTGAAAACACCAGTCCTCCCTAACACTTCCCAACCACCCTGGTATATAGATTCCTTGTTACTAAAACTTATTACAGTGATATAAAGTTATTCAATGGCTTACCATCCTTGTCGTTGTTCTGTTACACTACTCTGCTCTGTCTGCATCAATGTCTTTTGCACGCCCCTTGCACTTTCTATTCTTCTGCCTTTTATACTCTCTGCACCATATCCCTTCAATGAAACCTTCCTCTACTGTGCATTTCTTCTCCTGCGCTCTACCTCCTTGCTCACACTTGAATCCTTCCCACGACAATGACCCAATCTCTTCTTTGTTCCACCTTCTTATAGTCCCTGTGCTCCTTGTGCATGCAGTATTTCCATGCCTTTGCATGCTCACACCCCACAAATCGCCTCCACATCTCGAGTGCTTTCCCTCATCATGATCGTGACTCTTCAGCTTCTTTGGTGGTTTTCTCCATGCGTTCAGCATCACTGGGTGTTCTGTCTAGATTTCTTAGCCTCTCTGGCAGTTTGAGACTCTTCGTCTTCTCTATAACAATCGAGATCACCTTCTCTGTTCCAGTTACAGGCCTCAATGCACATCCAGCTGTCAATCGCCTCCACGAACATCTTCATCCCTCTTGAAGATTCCCAGAGACTCTTCACCTCCTCTGTTAATCATCCCTAAGTGTCTTCGAGTCCTCTGGCAGAAACCATCAGTGGTTTCTAGCAGTTACACTGTGTCGTGCTACAGTAGCCCTCCAATCTTGTTCAATTTCACCTGCACCGTTGGATTGATTCCATGGGATCTTGAATTCATTTCGTCATTTCGGCATTCAACAATTTGGCATTCATGTGACCATGCATCTCGACATTCCCAGTTGTGATCCCCAAAATTCCAAGGCGAAGCTTATCTGCACTAGCTCGTTCCTCTATATGACCGTGGCCATGACCAAGCGCGCTTGTCCATAAGGTGCTTTTCGTGATTTCACAATTTGGCATTTCAGGACTCCTGATGTTGAAAGTATCTGACTTCTCCATCTCCCGGTAACTAAATTCCCGGTCTCCAATACATCAAAAAGGGAGTCGGATCAATGGTCCATGATCTCTTCGAACCAACGGCTCATATCATTTCGTGATTTTACATATCGCAATTTTGACATTCCTGTGGTGAACGTTCTTGATGCTTACAACTCCCGATCCATGAAACTCCGAAAGGGAGTCGGATCAATGGTCCACATAACCCCTTGAGATGGACAGTTGAAGGGATTTCGACGTTTCACATTTCTCAATTTCGGGACTCCTGTGGATAATATTCTTTGACATCTCCAACTCTTGATCCGCGAAACTCCGAAATGGACTGGGATCAACGGTCCAGATTCAACCTTTATCTGACGGCTCAAATTAAGTCATGATTTCTCATATCATGATTTCAGGATTCCTGTGGTTGATATTCCTTGACATCTCCAACTCTCGATCCGCGAAACTCCGAAATGGACTGGGATCAACGGTCCAGATCAAACCTTGATCTAACGGCTCAGATTAAGTTACGATTTCACATATTGTGATTTCGAGAGGTTAGGGAACCCCGTTCCTTTGACTCTCCAGTCAGCGAAATGATGATCTTTCCCCATGTGTCCTGCCTGAAGATGGACGGTCCTCCTTCTTTCGGGATTTTGTGAGCCTGCTACTCCTTGCACTTTAAAGAACATGCAGGTTCTCCTTGATCCAACGATGGTTGGATCCCACACTTGGATCTAATGCCTGAGATCTGTCCTCCTCTTCAGCCCGCTCTTCTTGTCTACATTGAGATCTAACAGCCATCGAGAATTCTGAATTGTTGATCCAACGATCACAGTTGCTGCTCTTCCCCGATTATCACTGCGCTGCTGATCATCATTGTTGTACTCAAGCCATCATCACTACTATACTTTCCATCAATGACAAGCATACGCTGCCTGTAAAACATGCCAACGATCTCCCCCTTTGTCATTGATGGCAACTAAGGCACCCGAATTATTTTCTCCCCCTTTGACATCAATGTCAAAGAAGAGACATGCTCCCCCTGAGTTGTTGCAGTAATTTTAGGAGGCATTAGATATTCAAACAATACAAAACTCCCCCTAACAAGATGGACTCTTTTAGGTGTGAAACGAAATGACACCCAACTTTTGTCTAAGATATTCAATAGGTGTCTTGGCTAGGGGTTTAGTAAAGATGTCTGCAATTTGTTCTGTAATGGGAATGTAATGGACCCGAACAATCTGATTGGTGACCTGCTCTCTCAGAAAATGATATTTTATGGGAATATGCTTGGTCTTGGAGTGGAATAAAAGATTTTTAGACACACTAATGGCACTAGTGTTATCACAATGAATTGGGATCGGTGCAGTGTATTTTACCTCTAAGTCTGCAAGTGTCTGAATCATCCATAATACCTGAGTGCAACAGGTAGCAGCAACAATGTACTCTGCCTCTATGGTTGATAAAGAAATGGAACCTTGCTTTTTACTAAGCCGAGCTACTAAGGAGTCACCCAGGAAGAATGCTCCTCCACTGGTACTTTTTCTCTCATCAACACAATTTGCCCAATTTTCATCTGAATAAGCAATCAACTGAAGATTTTTATTTCTTAGATACCACAGACCATAAGTCATTGTTTCTTTTAAATACCTGAAAATCCTTTTGACATCTTGCAAATGACTCTTTTTGGGTGCATCCTGATATTTTCCTAGCATTCCTACATCATGCATTATGTCTAGGCGAGATGTTGTGATGTACAACAGGCTTCCTATCATTGATCGATATAAACTTTGATCAACATCAGGTGAATCATCATCCTTGCTTAATTTACATTCAGTTACCATAGGTGTACCCACAGGTTTAGAATCTTCCATTTGAAACCTTTTCAGCATTTCTCTTAGATATTTTTCTTGAGAAATGAACATCCCTTC
>ML786831.1:379712-392867 GCA_009831015.1 Picea engelmannii | reverse complement strand
ATAAACACTTTTTCGGCCGAAATATAGTTCGGCCGAACAATCTTTCGGCCGAACATTCTTTCGGCCGAAACATTATTGCCGGAAAAAAAATATCCATCTGACAAAATTTGTACACGCAAATCGAGGGGGCTGTTATTGCACCGTTCGATTTGACGTTTATTGTTTCAGCCGAAAAATAGTTCGTCCGAAAATAATATATTTCGGCCGAAAGATATTATAAGTTCGGCCGAAAAAATGTTTTTCGGAATTTTGGAGACCCGATTGTCACGAAAGTGTAACCCACCTTCGTGATTTCACCTTGGGATAGCCCGAGGGAATCTGTGAGAGATAAGGATATCACATTCCTTAGGTTGTGCATGTTGAGGGGAAGGAGAGATGGTGGATTGGAATTGATATTGGATTTATAAATATGGGTATTGGTTTGTTGTGTGTGTGGATAGTGGATAGCTAAGAGAGATATCCTACTTTTGGACTCATAGCCCCAGCTTGAGGGTGGCCTGTTGTTGAGAAAAATGGAACACTAGATCCTATGGTTGGGAGGAACACCCTTCATATGCAACCAATTGGTGATTTATTAAGAGATAAGTGTTATGTTATATATCTCTTATGTTTTATTTGTCTTTGTAAATTATTTCTTTTATTGTTGTTTATTACTTTGTAATTTAATGCATGAATGTTGTTGTCCTTGCTTGAGTATATACATTCATGAAAATTAAAGTTTTTGTTAGTTGCATGATATTTTTGGCATGTTTCATGCACATATTTCCACATGTGAATCGATATGTATTGTTTGAATTGGTATTAGAGATTTTGTGTGAATCAACTTTGTAGTAATATGGTATGTCAAGGGAGTTGGGTATGTTACAGTGGTATTAGATATTTTGGTTCAACATTAGAGCCATATGGGACAAACACCCACGTGGATTTAACAAATTTGATGCTACAAAGTATCATCCTGTGTCGAATTTGGGAAAATGATGAATTTATAGTGAAAATTCCCAAATTTTGGGAGAAACATGCATGTAATACAGAACATGGATTATGAATTTATAGTCATAGGGTCAATTTTTTTCCATACGAAGCTATGTCAAGAGCTTCCATGGTGGCTGAAAAATAAAAGAACAATTTCAGCTAAAAAATATAATTTTTGAAAAATGATCATTTTTGGAATTTTTGAAAAATTCCATACATATGATGATGTTGGCCATACTCATGACATGGAATGACAAGGTCCACAGTGGTAGTGTCATGGTGGTAGAAGGCAGGGGTCACAACATGAATTTTTGTGAGTCAACAAAGGATATCATGTTTGATCTTGAGATCAAAAATCCAAATTCATCTTGGATGTGGACAAAAACTTCTAAGAAACTCCAAGTCCATCGGAGAACAAATTTTAAAGTTGTCGAGGAAGAAATCCATAGTTCGATGAAGTGAGAAAAACTTGGGTCTTTGAAGAATAATTTCTGAACTCGCTGAAAATACAAATTTTGAATGCATTGATGAGACATTTTTCGAAACTCACTAAAAAAAGAGAATATTTTAGGAGTTCGCCGAAAAGGTGTTTTTTCGAAACTCCCAGAAAAAGATAAGTTTTTCATATTTTGTCAGAAAAGTAACCTTTCGGAACTTGCCGAAAAAGAGATGTTTTTTGGAGTTCAACGAAAAATGAATTTTTTCCAAGTTTGTTGATGGAGGTTTTTGAGAGTTCGCTAAAAATACAAAAACCATTTTGGATCTTTCCGAAGTTCATTTTGTAGGTTGCTGATGAAATGTTTCAGAGTTCAAAAAATGATTTTTTTCCAAGTTCGCCAAAGAAACCATTTTGGAGGTTGTCGAAGTGCATTTTGTAGGTCACCATTGGAGAAGAATTTTTTGGACCATCGAAAGAAGGATTTTTTAGTCCATTGAAAGAAGGGTTTTAGGGTTCACAAACATAATCATTTCGATGACCACCGATAGAATAATTTTGATCTTGTTGACTACACAAGGGCCATTTAAATAGATGTGCTACAAATAATGACACATATTTTTTATGCATGATTTTCATTTTCTAACTCTGGTTGAATTTAGGTCAAGTGTCTCTAAATGTTTTTTGGAAATTGAGCAATAACTTGCAACAAATTGAGAAACATGAGTTGGTTTTATGAGACTCCTAATCTATTAGACTAACATAAATGAAACAATGTCAAGGGTTCCCTCCTCCATGACTACAAAGCCATGATACATGCATGAAGAATCTTGTAATTTAGATGAGGCAATTTGGCTTAATGTAAAAGCCTTAGATTTGGGTTATGAGGTCAAAATTTGAGAGGACATGTTTTAAAACTTGATAGGAGACAATGGCCCCATTGAAATAGCCATGTTGCAACTAATGGCATGTATTTTTTATGTGTGATTTTCATTTTTTGCCCTTGGTTTCATTTAGTTCAAGTGTCTCTAAATGGTTAAAACAAGAGAGAATGCATGTTTGATATTGGTTACTACACAAGGGCGATGATTTTATGAACCAAACAACCAAAATAACATAAAAAGAGAAAGAGATAAGAATGAAAGTGAATCCTCTTTGAGGGGGAATCCTCCTTTTAAAATAGAACAAATGTACAAGATGATATGATCCTAAAAATAGGTCTCCTTGGTATATATATATATATATATAGAGAGAGCGAGAGTGGATACCAAGGGTACAATTACAATTAAAATGTCTAACTTACAATATTAATATAACAATAGAAATAAAACAAATCAATGTCTATGGATTTACATTGGGATTTATGATTAAAATGAGGATTTTTCTAGGGGATTAACATGCCCCTTCCCTTCAAACAATAATTTCCCTCAACACTTGAATAGTTGTGGATGTTTTTGTTGGAAAATTTATTTTCATCGATGTCAACCCTAGAAGAAGTTTATAAGAGTATATAAGTGATGGGTGTATTTGAAGAAGACTCCAAAGTGGTCCCATTATAGCGTAACTTTAAGCATGCCCCTCATGGGAAGATGATTTGAATAACTCTAAAAGAAGCCTTGAAAATATGGTTAAGTGGTTAAGAATCCCCAGAGGCGTGGTTATGAAGCCTGAATTTGATTGAATAAAACGAGTATGAAGGACATTTCAAATGCATGAAAAACATCCATTGATTGATAGTCCTTATAAAGATTTCTCCAACGATAGGTGGCACACCATGTGGTTCCTCACAATTGAGAATTTATTCCCTCTTAAATATGAATCCCCGAAGTATGGCCAAGAAGCCTCGGATCTAAGGTCAAGAAGTTATAAGTTGGCTCTAAAGTCAGGTAAAGGAGACAAATTTGTTGCAAAATAGAATTTACAAGTCATCTCAAGGTTAAGTAAATGAGTGAATTTCAGAGGGAATATGAAGTGAAGAAGGGAGAAATTCCAAGGGAAGATGAAGTCTTGTGATGATGTGTTCTAAGGTATGTATTTTTTAAATTCATCTTACCATTTACACTATAAATTTGTTTCTAGAATGATTTAGATATTGAAACTTAGAGGATGTTGAGACGACATATCAAGGTACATGTGGTACAAATTTAAGCTTCTAGGTATTTTCACTTTTGGAGATACATTCTGTGCAAGATAGGGTTTTTGACTAGTCCTATAACTAGTGTCAAACAAGTGTTTCGAGTAAAACAATCATAAATTATTCATAGAGGATCCAAACTTTGTGAGACCAATTGCATTGGAAATTGTATAGTCTATAGTATTTTTTCAGTGAGTTTTAGAATTAGATATCAAATATTGAGTGCATGGCATGTTGTAAACATTTTCTCTCCATAATAGGCCAGAATAGAGGAAGGTGTTCCATATTCTCTATATCTCCTTTTAAGTGATGAGTCAAGGAGATAAACTTATAGGAATTTCTAAGAATATATCAAAGAATATTGGGTACAAGTTTCACACCTTGATTCATTACAAGTATAGACTTATACTTGTTGGAATTTAGGGTTTATGACTAATCCATAAACTAGTCCCAAACATGTGTTCGAGATAAACTTATGAAGTGATGTCAGAGTTTATATGTGGACCCATGTGGACCTAGGATCTTTATGTGGACCTAGTTTATAAGTGGACCCAATTTGATGATGTTGATGTTGTGGTGGATCTAGTTTTGATTATGTATCATTATTGATGATGATGTATTGGTATTAGTGATAGTAATAATGAAATGTTTTGATGACGATGTATCAATATTAGTGATAGTAGCAGTGAGAGGTTTTGATGATGATGTATCAGTATTAGTGACAATAATAGTGACAAGTTTTGATGATGATGATGTATCAGTATCAGTGACAACAACAATGACAGGTTGAGTCTCTATTTATATTTCAAGGAGGAAGGAAGGGGAAGGGAAAGGGGGTTGGAGCCTCATTCCATTTGGAGCCATGGAATATAGAGATTCATAGCTTCCTTCAGGCTAGAGCCTGTAAATTAGGGGTTTGGATCCTCCTTCCATTTGGAGCTATAAAATTCAGTTAGTTGTAGCTTCCTTCAGGTTGGAGCCTGTAAACTAGGGGGTTGGATCCTCCTTCCAATTGGAGTTGGAGAATCTAGGGAGTTGTAGCTTCCTTTATGTTGGAGTCTATATATAGGGTGTTGGTGCCTCCTTCCTATTGGTGTAGGATAATATTGGAAGTTGGTTCTCCCTGTGAATTTAATATTGAAGATATATATTAAAAAATATTTCATGGTTTTCTCCCATTCAGGTTTCCACGTAAAATTATTGTGTGTTGTGCATCTTTGGTTATATGTTTATGATATGTTAAATGAAATCATAGATGAATGGAATTGTTGATAAGTTAATGTTTACATGTTATGGTTAAAATGGTAAAAAGTGCTCAATACTAATTCATCCCCCCCCCCTCTTAGTATTGGTGAATATTCCAACAATTAGTATCAGAGAAGGTCCTTAAGAAATAATATAACCACTGAAAGGAAGATCATGGAATTTATGGAGTGCACAAATAATGGAACACCACTGTTTGACGGTCATAAATATACCTTTTGTAATAGAAGGATGAGAGTATTTTTAGAGGAACATGGATATGATTTTTTTTACTCAGTTGTTATAGGATACACCGCTTCAAAGATACCTTTGAATACTGTAGCCAAGAAGGAATTAAAAAGGAACACAAAAATAACAATGGATGTTATCATGGATGGATTACCTGATTTGGTAAAATTCAAAGTGGGAAAATGTTCATCAGCTAAAGAGATTTGGGATAAGCTACATAATCTCTACTATAAGGAATATACTCTTATCATAGAGCTAGAGCATGTTGATCAAGATAAAGAAGACGTTGAGACTGAACAAGAAGAAGGAAGTTCATTAGATCAGATAGATCCAAAAGAAGATTATGAAGAAGAAGGTGAAGTATATCTTGAGGGAGAGATAATCAATGCTTTAAGTGAACTAAAAAGGGAAAGGAGGGAAAAAATGTCTCTCAAGGAAGAATTGATCAAGCTAAAGGAGGGTTCTCAAAACCCTAATTTTTTTTTGAAGAGGTTCAACATATTATCCTAAATCAAAATGTTTAGCTAGAAGAAGCCAAAGTGATTGAAGAAACACTCAAAAATCAGAAGGAAGAAAATAAGTGTTTGTTTGTAGGATGAAATAGTATCACTAAGAAAGGAAGCATGAAAGAGAAAATAAATGTTGACAAGTCATCTTAAGGAAAGATATGAGGAATTAAACAATTTTGAAGAAAAATTTAATCAACAAGAAAGAAGACTTGAATAAGAAATCATCTCCTTGAAAACCCAACTTGAAGAAGCGAAGATAAAAGAATAAGTAATGAAGATCTAGATGATGAAGAAAGAATAAATTGTGTGAATCTTGAATAAGAGGTCATCTCATTGAGGGTTCAATTTGATAAGATCAACAAGAACTTGAAGAGTTATCAAGTACTAGAAAATATTATCAATTGTCAAAGGTCACCATTCATTAAAGAAGGTCGTAGATACATTGGTGAGGCCTCATGCAAAGAATATGAAAATTCCATCAAGAGAATTGAAGAGAGAGGAAGCTCCACACAATGAGTAAATAAAGTTTAAGAGAAGTATTCTAGGTTACCAGAAAATAATAATTAAAAAAGGCTAAGAACTATCCAGACATTCTCAAAGGAAGGGATCATGATGACCAAGAGTCAAAGAGAAATGAGTGCAGAAGATATTTATCATTAAGAAGACATTCTACCTCGAGGCGTCAAAGAAGATTCAATCATTGTGAAGGAAACAACTAAAGAGAATATCATGATCATCTAAGGCATGGATTTTGTTAGCACTCTGTAAATTTGTCCAAATGATAGAAAAACAATAGAGGTAACTTTTTCAACCAACTTTAGAGCTAGGCACTAGCCTGCTCAGCTCAGAGAGGCCTCTCTTGTGTCACTTGGTGTTTCTTTGGAAATCAATGGCTAGATTTAGTTTGTTTTGGGGTTTTTTTATAAATTTGTTGGCAAGGAAGGTGAGGGACACTTAGGGATATGGAGTCAAAATTATGAAAGTAAATGAAAACAATGACTGGCCAGTAGAACTCTCTAGAGGATAAAGGCTAAATGAGGAGATGAATCTGAGTTATAAATTATATTTATGTTGAGCGTAAGAAGAAGGAGAAAACAAGTAATTACATCAGAGCACTACTGAAATGAATTCTGAATTAGTTAGGTAGAAAATTACACAGTTTAAATTGCTTAAGTCGAGAGCATCACAAGATGAATTCTGAGCTTTTAACTATCCAATTTAAATAGAAGAAAGTGAAAATGGAATTAAAGAACACATGAAATACATACAAGGAGAGGACACAAAACTCATATCACCACCATTAGAATCTTTTCATAGAGACTTCAAAATCTTATGCATATGTATTCAATTCAGCTCTAGAAAATTACAATTGAGTTCTGAACAACTAAAATGTGCGCTTGCACTTCTGCCAGCATTAATACATTCAGAAATTATAATATTTATACAATTCGCGTTCCTTTGGTGTGAAACTGATTATAATAACTGAAATGAAACGTTTCATCTTCTAAAACTGAGTACAATGATTACAAATGACAGTTTTGGTATGAGAACTTACTATAATGATTAACAGAAAAATGTTCAATGATCCAACTGTCGATTCCTCTGACGCTTCAGCTCCTTCCTCTGCCATATTCTCTTTGAAATGTCACTTATACTCTTTCAAATCTAATTTCATTTATCCATATTCTCCTTAAATATTTGGGAATAATATATTTGAATAAAAATAATTCCCAAATATTTTTTATCCTATAGAATTAAACTTCCATATTTTAACTCATGCCCGTGGTTTTGAAAAAACATTTATTCCTTGCTTCCCGTGGTTTTGAAAACCATGTCTCGTTTTGCCCACTTTACCATTTCACTGTGAAAACCATTTACTGGTTTGTTTCCCATGGTTTTGAAAACCATGTATTGGTTACCATATTTGGTAAAATACTTTTAATCCTCTTGTTTTACTTTTGTAAAACCTTTGGATAAACAATTATCCAAATCTTCATTTCACGTGCATTTTTCCATTTAATTATTTTCCATGGAAATAAACATAATGTTCCACCGTGAGGAAGAAATTTGTTGGAAATTCCATGATTAGTATTGAAACGCACATAAACCATATGATAAATGGTTGCATTTATTATTTTGGGCTT
Organism: Picea engelmannii; assembly: GCA_009831015.1. NCBI lineage: Eukaryota > Viridiplantae > Streptophyta > Pinopsida > Pinales > Pinaceae > Picea > Picea engelmannii. Next base: position 385,181 of record ML786831.1, on the reverse strand, counting down.
GGGAGGAGTGTTTTTAACCCACACCACTTTTACCCCCAAAATGCATCACGTAAGAACACGTCTCCCACTTAAAACCCGATGGTTTGGATTTCGGCCTGCCTTCAAATAATTAACCTCTATTTACTTTCAACTCCCAAAATGTATGTGCACCCTCCATCCATCCTTTGACTTTTCCTCTTAGTTTGAGATTCATGCCCATGATTTGACATGAGGTCATGAATTAAATATTGGGTTAAATATTAATATAAATATTTTAATATAAAAATATGTATATTAATAATAATAAACCCTTTTTCCGTTTTCTAAGGACTTTGGGTGTAATGTTCCCAAGCCAATATGCGAGGAACATCATGATTTTGGGTGAGTTTTAAAACTTTTACCGAGTGTGACATTTCTTCAAACACTTTGCTTACTATGGTTCTTTAGGTTGCGCTTAGGGTTATATTGATGGTTTATATGTGTATTTGTAGCAACAGGTAAAGAGATAAAGCAATGTAACATACCACAACCATATGAAAGATCAAAAATATGATAGACAATCCAAAATGATGCAGATCTGATCTTTATTCATAATAATAAGAACCTGATACAATGATGATGTATATCTGGAATGATCAACAGATGGATCCAATAAACATAATAGGAGTTGCTAAAAAATGATCCCATGAAGATGATAGAAGACTCCAAAGGCTGGATACACTATGAAGACCAAATACTGGAAGAGATCTAGGCCATAAGCAATACCAAATCCCCAACTGGGAAGGCCATGCCATGCTAGAAGATTGAAACCCTCATTAATTCGACCCAACTGAAGAAAGCCTCCAAATGAGTCCAAACTCGCCAAATGATAGATTGGGGTGATAGGATCCCCCTCCTGAAGTCTCAGGCCGAAATACTATGGAAAAATCCTCCAATTGTTGAATTCTCTAATGAAGTTGTGCCCTCCTGAAACCCTAAATGTGCCCAATAATTTGGCCCTAGTGAAGAAGGCCTTCAAATGCCCTGAAACTCTCTAGGAAGATAGATCTGGACACTACAAGTCACTAGGTCAAGTCTCCAAGTCAGATTTGAAGTATAACCTCTCCAACCTGAATAGATCTGAATCTCAAAAATGCCCTCCTTCTCTCTAATTCGCCCCAATGCTCTAGGGATTCATCTGGACCATAAAAATCTCTCTAGAGGCACTAGAAATCATGACCAAGGCCCTGCAAGTAAACCCCAAGTATTCAAATCTCCAAGAGACCTCTCAAACTCCTACAATGAAACTTCCTTCAATGAATGGTGAGCCCCCCTTGCTGGAAACCCCCAATGGTGCACCCTCCTTCTCTTCATGTGCTTGTGGTTGGTGTAGAACCCTCCTACACTGATTAGATCTGAACTAGAATGGTGTGGGGGAGTATTGCATCCCTGAGACCAAGCTTGTAGAAGCTAGGTGGAATATTTCACCACTGAATCATCCTCTAGGGTTTGTTAAGTCAAAACCATCAAAACCCCCAATGTTGGGCTCACTAGCTAGAAGCCAGATATCAAAAGATAATCATACATGAATGAGAGAATAGAGGCCCTTGCCTCTCCTTTATACTTCCTTCTCACCTTGTCCCTCCAAAGTGACTTTAATTTTATTAATTATTAATTAATTAATTAAATCACTTTAATTAATTAATTAACCTTTTTATGTCTGAAAAACACCTTATCTCTCCTTGTGGCTTCCCTGGCCACTGAAAGTCACTTCTCATCATCCTATCCTGTAGTGTTGTTCCTCCTGATTCCAATGAGATATTACACTAAGAGGTTCCTCTAAGTATTGTGCCAAAAATGACCTCTTCAGTGAATTTAATTAACTTATAGCTCAAAATACTCAAAATCATGGAAATTGTCGGAATGCAATGGAACCAAATCCAATCTATGCGGAATGGATTATAATGATGAAATAGGATGAGCGATGCAAGTTGATCCCCAAAAATACCTCAATAGCTCTTGTACTCGCTATAATCTCCAACTGGATACCCTAGTCATCATACCACTCTGTAATGTCCTAATGTCCCAAAGTGGGGGCATTACATTGGGCACATGAGGCTTATCACATGAATTTGTGGATAGGATAAGGGTTCTTAAGCTTAATAAAAGGAATATTTTAAATTTTCAACGGGAATATGATAATAAGGGTAAAAATGAATGAAGTGATGGAAACGAGGGATTTAGATAAGCATTAAGGCTGAAGTGATGGAACCGAGGGATTTAGATAAGCATTAAGGCTAGATATAGGTTTGGGATATTTGTCAATTTTGACTCATGGAGGACATGAATATTTTGGATGATTGGTTGAGTGAAGGATTTAGGTGATGGGATATTGATGGAGCTGGTGAAAAAGTTTTAAAATATGAGTGGAAAGATAGCACAAGGACAAGATGCTTTTTAAAAATTAATGCAAATTATTATGTGATAACATTGGCTCCAATGGGGATGATATCCTCCCAGTGAGGTAGCATAGAACTCGTAGAACCGATGCCTGATCCATTGGGATGCTCCCAAAACATGTGTGTGTACCTTGCTTCGACCTGTCACCAGTGTCTATTGAAAACCAAAGTTTTCACACTACTCTCAGCTGGAGACTAAACATTGAATACACCGGTAAAATATGATTGTACACACTACTGAAAATCCAAACTGAAAAATTATTGACCAATAAGATTATTCACACCTACCTACCCTAACTGCTGAAATGAACTACCAATCAAGTGAAATCATAATGCCTATGAAACCATGCAAGCATTTGGCTTCCCAATTTTCCTCTGCTCACATTTTTCTTAAGCAGGCAGACAAATGTAAAAGATGGCAGCTAAAAACAAAAATTGAATCCAAAATCTGAGCTTATGGATTAAACAAATTCCTCCTTCACTGATGAATGTAATAGGATGGCCAAGGGATCTTGAAAACCATGAAAAAACATTTCTTCTTGATGAACAAAAACAGGAAGACAAGCGTCATTCATAAGTGTTTATTTCTCTTTCTCTATTTCTTCAGGTCTGAGAACATTTTCAAATGAGATGGCAGAAATAGGTTTGACTACTTTTCCATGCATCTCAAAAAAATCATTCATACATTCTTGAACATATTCAAATATGACAACCATATTATGTGCATCAAGGTTATCCTCTTGTTCGTTAAACAATTATGATTTGGTTTCATTCTTCTAGAAATTTTCTTAAGGACTGTCATTTTGAATTTCAAATGAATGAAGGGGAATAAGTTTTGTTCATAATATTCTTGAAAATGTGAAAATCTAACATCATGAACTATTTCACTGTATAGATTTCCCATGGATGCATTTTAAAAACCATGATTTTCAAATGAATCAAATAAAACAACTGCCTCTTCATTATCTTTCTATATTTTTGATTGAAAATTGGCATACACTATTTTGTTGCTTTCCTGAAACTCTATTTAATTTGTTTGTTCACTGCTTGAAGTCTCCATAGTTGAAATTTTATAACCCTCATCCATGTCTAGGCCACTTAGAATTTGAACAACCACATCATTCACAGGGGAAGAAAGACAACTTTGAAACACTTTGTCTTGCTGAATATCTTCATCAAGTTCACGAGAAGGAACATGACTTTTAACAACAATTTCTTGATCAACTTCATCTTCAACCAAAGGAGGGGATATTATTTGTTGTTGGGATGAATATTCATAAAGGGATTATATGATTTCATCATTCATACACTCTTCATCACCAAAAACATTTTCAAGGTACTTAATGAAATGTTCACAAAATTAACAACAATATTCAAACACCAAGAATGAAGGATTAGATTCTCCATAATGCTTAAAGAATGTTATGTGGAAATCCTTAAGAGAGTATAAGCTACCTGGTTTTAAACCTACATACCATAATCTTGATTTCCCCTCTAGAGTATCCATAAACATTTTCATCAAAAAATCCTCATGAAATTCAACCCCCAACTTACATATGTGCATGTGAAATCTAATCAAGTGCAAGGCAACATCATTTCCTTTCCCATCTTCGAATTTACGCAAATATTTTTGCCAATCTATGTGAGGAATACGATTTGGAAATATAGGAATATGAGATCGATTCATTGGAGAATACCTTATAGATATTTAATCCATCTTGAAGCAGTGGAGTCATCAATAAAATATTTAGGCTATTGAGTATTTGGACAGTTGAGTTGCCATGAAAATTTTGAATTCTAGATTCTTGAAAATGGAGTCGCTAGGTGAATGATGTACATCCTTTTTGTGTATGAATACTTTTCACCACCAATACTCAAATATGAACTTTCTCTTTTCTCCTAGGGAATATTTCACCTTCGCTCCCCGACAATGACGCCATATTGTTAGCACTCTGTAAACTTGTCCGGCTCATAGACAAAAAACAGAGGTAACTATTTCAACCAACTTTAGAGCTAGGCACTACCCTGCTCAGCTCATAGAGGGGTCTCTCATGTCACTTGGTGTTTCTTTGGAAATCAATGGCTAGATTTAGTTTTTTTGGGGGGGGTTTCATAAATTTGCTGGAAAGGAAGGGGAGGGACACTTAGGGCTATGGAGTCGAAATTATGAAAGTGAATGAAAAAAATGACTGGCTGGTAGAACTCTCCAGAGGATAAAGGCTAAATGAGGTGATGAATCTAAGTTATAAATTGTATTTATGCTGAGCGTAAGAAGAAGGAGAAAACAAGTAACTGCATCGGATCATTACTGAAATGAAGTCTAAATTAGTTAGGAAGAAAATTACACAATTTAAATTGCTTAAGCCGAGAGCATCACAAGATGAATTATGATCTTTAAACTATCCAATTTAAACAGAAGAAAGTGAAAATGGAATTAAAGAACATAGGAAATACATACAAGGAGAGGAGACAAAACTCATATCGCCACCATTAGAATCTTTTCATAGAGACTTCAAAATATTCTGCATATGTATTCAATTTAGCTCTAGAAAATTACAATTGAGTTTAGAACAACTAAAAGGTGCCCTTGCACTTATGCCAACATTAATACATTCAGAACTTCTAATATTTATACAATTCGAGTTCCTTTGGTGTGAAACTATCACATACCCACCACCTCAATCAAATTTTACATTGATTTATGTTGATTCAGAGCCCCCGAATTACCTACGGAGGCCTAGCGCAAGATAGCTCTTTCCCTCTCTCTGTTCCCATGTGATTGTGAGTCATGATCATAGTTCAAATAATCACGGTGCCTCTTTGTATTTTGTGCCTCAGTGCTACAGAAGTGTCGAAGCGTTCAACTCTGCAACCGTCGAACCTCGACAGGGCTAGTGACTGGCCAATAGGGATGAATCCCTACAGGGTTAGAGAACAACCAATGAGAATAGGCCCCGTTGCATGGTTAAGTGGAGTACAGGTGGCAGAGGGGGGAATGCAACACGGTATTAGCCAGGACATGAGGGGGCCCCACTTCACACGCCACACTATT
>ML786831.1:341796-379438 GCA_009831015.1 Picea engelmannii | reverse complement strand
GGACTTTGGCCATTCAGATCTGCTCGTCACTTAACCTAAGGCATCTTCACGCCCCGAATTAAAGTTGACGTCTCTTCCTCTCATCTGACGGTCATTACAAACCCTGATATCCTCCGAAATAATCTCGTCCGTTCATCGGGATTTATCATCACGAGAGTCCGAACTCTCAATTATGGGACCCCCGAATTCTCGATGCGGTTAATCTCTTGACACGTCGCCTCCGTAAATCGGACGATCCAGATCTGTCCCGGGGTTTCCACCATGGAAAGTCCCGATCTCTCATCACCAAGACTCCTGATTCCGTGAATTCCAATTTCCTGATATGGGTAATCTCACGACACGTGGCCTCCGTTACTCGGACGGTCCAGATCTGTCCCAGGGATTTCACCCCTATCCACTGGGGGTTTAACCCTTAGGTATCCCCTGACAGATCCAATGGCTGTCGAGTTTCCAGCCGAGATCTGACGGCTCAGACAGGTTCCTAACTTATGCATTTTCCCACGACTTCCTAGACGTGGAAAAATCAATGGTCCAGATGTCCTCCTGGACCTTGCGGATCTACGATCCTGATTTCTTCACTACCCGCAAAGACACAAAAAACAAAGGGGTAAGGCTTTTAACTCCTTACTTACTCCTACCAATCTAATGGTCATGCGTGACCACAGGTTTCCCGATGGAATCTCATATGACGATCAACACCTATTTATGGTTAAGGTACTTAACCTTCCAGCTTCTTCCTCCGATATAATGGTCGTGAGTGACCACAGATCTCCCGACAGGATCTTGTTCGTCGATTCGATACTTCATCCTTATGTTGTCATCTCGAGTTTTCAAGAGGATCGTTCCTCCTCATGCAGGGTTACTAAGGTCTTATGCCTTCACGTTCTCCTTCCTAGTTCTTGATGGGTTTTTTTCAAGGAGGGTATCTCTATGGGGAGGTTTTTACCCAGGGTACTATCTGAGGTAGATAAGGGTACCTTTCTCCCATGAATCAGAAATACAGTCTGAATTAGATCAGTGTACATATAAATAGCAATTTATGAAGACATAAGTCATACGCAGTCTTTTCGTTATAAACATGCATCTACCAGTGTTGATCAAAACACCATACAGACATTCTTATAATGAAATCATTCATAGTTTCACATCTTATGAGGTAATTATCAGAATACATATATTTCGAGATGCCAAAGACAAAACACTTATCATAAAGTAACACCAAAGGTTATGCAACTGTTGAGAGGGGTGCTCGTTTCCACCCAACCGTAGGCTCAACGACTCCTAGTGGATTTACCACTAGCCACCCCCGAGCTGAGGCCACGATGTTGTGAGACTGCGTCTTTGTCTGCTAGTGACCAGGAGTGAAGGTTACTCTCCTTCCTCTCTGCTATCACTCACTCTGCATATTGCCAGAGTTCTCTTCCTCCCCTCGCGTCTACCACCAATCGCTTCTACCCCACGCCTTATCCTCTTGTGAGGTTGCATGTGGCGCGATTTCCCTCGCATCTGGTCAGTCATGATGGATCTTCGGATGGGCGGTTCACCTCCCCATCCCTCATTAATTCCTGAGGATCCATCTACCTGCCAGCCTGTGAGGCATTTAATTCGGGGCCACCGAGCCGCTTTTGGTTCTCCGGACCATTGAAGTCCAAATACGGTCTTAATTATCAGTGGAAGTTAACACCACCTTTCCAGGTGCCTTCCACCACCATCGTGGTCTCTTTTTATGCACATCCCCTCTCAGCAGTCCTGCAATATAAATTCATAATATAATTCACATTCATTGACCTTTTCCACAAGGTCCATTTACATCACATATTCACATTTATGAGTTTTCCACAGTTCTGGCCAGTCCAGTTATTTTTACAAACTGGGGGAAACAGGGTGTTACAATTCCCTCCCCCTTAAAGGAACATCGTCCTTGATGTTCTTATATTTTAACATGAATTGCATGTATAGAAGTAAACAAAATCGGATATGCCTGTCTCATGGCATCCTTCATTTCCCATGTAGCCTCATCTGGGCCAAAATGTCTCCACTGCACCTTTACCTGTGCAATGGTTTGGTTCCGGAGCAGAGTTTCCTTTCTATCCAATATGCATTGGGGTTCTGGTAGAAATTATCCCTCCGGTTCCACCTGGATCACAGACCAGTCAATTATATGATTAGCATCATGTACATATTTCTTCAATAATGAAACATGGAAAACATTATGTGCTTTTACTGTGGGAGGAAGTGCTAGCCGATAGGCTACAGGTCCCACTCTATCTAGAACCTCAAAGGGTCCACAATACTGGGGTGCCAACTTGGCACAAGATCCCATTTTCAGGGAACTCCTTCTGGGCTTAATTCTGAGATATACACGATCTCCCATTTTGAACTCCCTTGGAGTTCTCTTTTGATCAGCATAACTTTTCTATCGGTTCTGAGCGACCTTCAGATTTTGTTTTATCTGAGTCACTTGCTATTCCATTTCTTTCAACATGTCAGTTCCAAAAGAAATCCTATTTATAGGATTACTCCAACTGACTGGAGTATTACACGGCCTACAATAGAGGACCTTGAAGGGACTCATCTTTAAAGATGCTTGGTAGCCGTTGTTGTAGGCAAATTCTACCAATGGTAGGTAGTCTTCCCATTTCCTGGGTTGATTAACATATACTCTAATATCTGATTCACTCTTTCTGTCTGTCTATCAGTTTGAGGGTGATAGGCGGTGCTAAACAACAATTTGGTCTCTAAACCAGCCATCAGTGATTTCCAAAAATTGGAAGTAAATTTTGTGTCTCTGTCAGACTCTATCTCTTTTGGCATACCGTGTAGTCGGAATACCTCTTTCATGAATACCTGGGCGATGTCTATCACCTTGTAGGTTGATTTGACGGGGATGAAATGAGCATACTTTCTCAGTTTATCCACCACTACCATAATGGTGTCATTCTGTTTGGTTGAAGTTGGCAATCCAGTGATAAAATCCATGGAGATGGTTTCGCATTTCCATCCTGGGATGGGTAAAGGGTGTAACAGTCCTGCTTGGTGTCGATGTTCTACTTTAACTTGTTGGCACTCTATGCATTGGGCCAAATATTTGGCTATCTCTTTCTTCAATCCGGGCCAATAAAATTGTTTCCAGGTGGCAGTGATCATTTTCTGGTATCCTAGATGACCAATGTATGGTCTTTTATGTAGTTCATCCATAATGAACCTCTTCAAGTCGTCACAATTTGGAATATACAGTTTTATCTCTGTAAGTGAGAAGACCTCCTTCGGTCATCTGGTAGCCTTCATATTTTACTCCAGAGGGTTCTTGCTGTAGGTACAGGGTCACAGTCTGAACGAAGGGATCTGTCTCTTGTGCATTTTCGACTCTGTTCTTGACATCTGTCTCGCAGGTACTCACCGTTTCCAGGTGAATTGTTTTCATGCTTTTGCTGAGGGCATCAGGGACCCTATTTTCCTTCCCTTTAATGTGTTTGATTTCAAAATCAAATTTTCTAAGGAGGGCCATCCATCTAGCTTGTATAGCATTGAGCTTTGGTTGGTCAAACAAATACTGTAATCCACATTGATCTATCATAAGTACAAATTTTCTTCCCAAGAGGTAATGCCTCCACATTTTTAAGGCATGCACTATGGCAGCCAGTTCTAGATCATGAGTCACATAGTTGACTTCATGTTCGTTCTATTTTCGGGATTCATAGTAGATCACACTTCCTTTCTGCATAAGGACTCCTCCAAGCCCTTCTTTACAGGCATCTGTGCACACAAGGAAGTCATCTTCTGGGTCAACGATTTTCAAGACGGGTGCATGGGTCAGTAGATGTTTCAGGGTTTGGAATCTTTCTTCACATTTCTGTGTCCACAATAATTTTGTCCCCTTCTTCTGGAGGGCAGTGATTGGACAACCAATCTTGGAGAATCCTTCTATAAATCTCCTATAGTATCCCACTAATCCCATAAAGGATCTGATGTCTGAGACATCCTTTGGGGTAGGCCATTCCATGATAGACCTTATCTTGTCAGGATCTACTGCTACCCCTTCCTCAGACAGAACATGTCCCAAGTAATGTATTTTCTTCTGAAAGAAGTCACATTTGTTGAATTTAGCATAGAGCTGATGCTCTCTTAGCACTTGCAGCACAAGTCTAAGATGCTCTTCATGTTCTTCTCTATTCTTAGAGTAGATTAATATGTCATCAATGAAAACTAGTACAAATTTATCTAAAAATTTACTGAGTACATTGTTCATTAAGCACATGAAAGTGGTAGGGGCATTGGTTAACCCAAATGGCACTACCACAAACTCATAGTGACCATACCGTTTCCGAAAAGCAGTTTTATGGATGTCTTCACCCTTGATTCAGACTTGATGGTATCCCAACCTCAAGTCAATCTTTGAGAAAATAGACGCACCCCACAACCGATCGAGTAGATCATCGATCCTGGGCAAGGGGTACTTGTTCTTTATGGTTACTTTATTGAGTTGTCTATAATCTATACACAGTCTAAGGGTACCATCCTTCTTTTTCCCAAACAGGACTGGTGCTCCCCATGGGGACACGCTGGGTCGAATATAACCCTTATCCATCATTTCTTTCAATTTCAATTTGAGTTCAACTAACTCAGGTGTGCTCATCCGGTAGGGTGTTTTAGACACCGGCACCGCTCCTGGTGCGAGCTCTATAGAGAAGTCACTGTCTCTTCTCAGAGGTAGACCCGGTACTTCTTCTGGAAACACATCTCTGTATTCTCTCGGGATAGGGTGATCCTCAGGGCTTGGTTTATCACCTTCGATTGTTTTCAACACCTGTATTGCATATAGGGGACACCCTTTTCGGCAATACTTTCTCATTTGGAGGGTTGATATTTGCCTCACCGAGACAGGTTTTCGTATCCCTTGAAGGGTTATCCTTCTCCCTTATTTACTTACACACTCCAAGGTTTTATGGTAATAGTCCAGTCTGGCTTTATGGGCGGCCAGCCAATCCATACCAATCAACAGATCATATGATCCCAGGGGTAGTATGTTAAGGGTTGCTTGGGTAGGGAATTCACCCAACATTAATTGGCAGGTTGGTATGACCTCTAGTACCTTTCTTTTGGTGCCAGTGGCTAACTGCACCAACCATGGTTTGGTTTGTTTCTGTGGCTATAGTTTACACTTATCAACAACTCTAGGGGCTATATAACTCAAATTTGAACCAGGGTCAATCAAAACAGACACTAGATGGTTGAAAATCATACCTTCTATTTCCACCACTGAAGCTTGGTTATTATCCAATGCTGCATAAATCTGCGGCACACTCCCTACCACATCATTGACTGTGGTAGCTTCCTGAATGTTATAAACTTTTTGACTGTTTTGTTGTTGGTGTGGATAGTCTTTCAGGAGATGCTCTTCTCCGTAACCCCAACATTTCAGAAGTTCTCTCTTTGGGTTATTAGTATTTACTAGTATAGGTCCAGAAGTTTTATTTCCATCCGATGAGGGAAAGTTCTACTGGAGTACACTCCGGGCTGGAAAATTCATTATGGGGTTCTTCTTGTAGTTCTTAAATCTTGAGGATTTGATCCCCTTTTTATAAAATATCGAACCACTCTTCTGTCTCCAGTCTCCACGAGACTCTGCCCGATGTCCATATTGTTCATGACAATATGTTGTCTGTATAGTGTCTTCTAAGGTCTTTGGCTCATCAAATTCAATTCGGTTCTGGTATTCCTTGTGTATCCCACTGATGAAGCATTGCGCCTTCGCCTTCTCTGCTTTGATGTAGGGTACATATCTCAATAAGTCGAGGAATTTGTTGACATATTCCTCTATAGGGAGTTGCCCCAGTTTGAGTTCATAGAACTCTTTAGCCTTCTCGTTGAAATATTTTTCCAACAAATACTTCTTCTTGAAGTACTTCTCAAACTGTTTCCAGGACAGGTCCTCCTCGTGGACCCCTTTCATATTCTTAAGATCTTTCCACCAGATGGAAGCTTTTCCATTCAGATTGAAAGTGGCCACTCGGGCTTTCAGATTCTCTGAAAAGTCATGGACTCTGAAATATTTCTTCAGTCCAAGTAGCCAAGCCTCAGCTTCCTCTCCCTTCTTTATCTCACCGTCAAAGGAGGGAGGTTTGGCCTTTCTGAATTCATCAAATTTATGACCCTTGGAAGTCTTTTGCTTTTTCTGCTTTCTTCGAGAATAGGAACTGGTCCTACTGCTGGAAGAGCCTTCTGAATCACCAGCTTCCTCCTCAGACGAATCATCTGGCAATGGTCCTTTACCTTTGGGGTGGACCTTTCTTGAGTATGGCCACTGATACGACCATGTTTCTGCACCTTGGGTTCATGCTGCATTTGTCACTGTAGGTCGAATAAGCTCTGCAGTAAAACTGCATTAATTTCAGTTTGCTTTTCTTGTTCTTTCATCATCCTTTCATTGTCGGCCTTGCAGCTTTGCAATTCAACCATGAGACTCCTCACAGTCTCGGCTAGATTTGGAGGGGTTCCCATTGCTCTTCTTTCATCAGACTCTTCGTCTCTATTGTGGGAGCCTTCTCCCATCTCTTGGGGAGTCACCATTCTCTACGTCTATAAATTGCCACGGCTGATCGTCTGCTTGGGTGAAAAGAAAAATGTTGATTATTAGTCCAGAGTGAAATACATTTTATAACCTGCGCATAAATTTATAACTCTTTTGCATGCATACATAGTCGGGTTCTCGTTTCCAAGTTTTAACCCTGGACAAGAGAATTAAGTTAGGGGGTTACTCCTTGTAGGAGTGCTTCAAAAGGAGCTTATGCGCAACTCATTCATGAGCCCAATCAGGCCGAGTGTTGTAACCATGCTTTGATACCACTTTGTCACATACCCACTACCTCAATCAAATTTTGTGTTGATTTCTGATGATTCAGAGGCCCCGAATTACCTACGGAGGCCTAGCTCAAGCTAGCTCTTTCCCTCTCTCTGTTCCCATGTGATTGTCGGTCATGATCATAGTTCAAATAATCATGGTGCCTCTTTGTATTTCGCGCCTCGGCACTATAGGAGTGTCGAAGCGTTCAACTCTGCAACCACCGAACCCCGACAAGGCTAGTGACTGGGCAATAGGGATGAATACCTACAGGGCTAGAGAACAACCAATGAGAACAGGCCCCGTCGCGCGGTTAAGTGGAGTATAGGTGGCAGAGGGGGGAATGCAACACGGTATTAGCCATGACAAGAGGGGGCCCCACTTCACACGCCACACTATTCCGGAAACCCCCCCCCCATTAAAGGCAGAATGGCAAGGGGGGTCCGGAATTCACCTGATCATTGTTGATCAAGGTGAATTAGCCTCAANCTAAAGGCAGAATGGCAAGGGGGCTCCAGAATGAAGCCTCAGCCATAGATCTGAGCGGGTGGACTTTGGTCGTTCAGATCTTCTCGTCACTTACCCTAAGGCGTCTTCGCACCCCAGCTTAAAGTTGACGTCTCTTCCTCTCATCTGACGGTCGTTACAGACCTTGAGATCCTCCAAAAGAATCTCGTCCGTTCATCGAGATTTATCATCATGAGAGTCCGAACTCTCAATTACAGGACCCCCGATTTCTCGATGTGGTTAATCTCTCGACACGTCGCCTCCGTAAATCGGACGGTCCAGATCTATCCTGGGGTTTCCACCATGGAAAGTCCCGATCTCTCGTCACCAAGACTCCCAATTTCGTGAATTTTGATTTCCCGATATGGGTAATCTCACGACACGTGGCCTCCGTTACTCGGACGGTCCAGATCTGTCCCAAGGCTTTCGCCCCTATCCACTAGGGGTTTAACCCTCAGGTATCTCCTGACAGATCCAACGGCTGTCGCATTTTTCAGCCGAGATCTGACGGCTCAGACAGGTTCCTAACTTATGCATTTTCCCACGACTTCCTGGACGTGGAAAAATCAATGGTCTAGATGTCCTCCTGGACCTTGGGGATCTATGATCCCTATTTCTTCGCTACCCGCGAAGACACAGAAAACAAAGGGGTAAGGATTTTAACTCCTTACTTACTCCTACCAATCTAATGGTCATGCGTGACCACAGGTTTCCCGACAGAATCTCATCCGACGATCAACACCTATTTATGGTTAAGGTACTTAACCTTCCAGCTTCGATACTTCATCCTTCAGATGGGAGGTTCACCTCCCCATCCCTCATTAATTCCTGAGGAGCCATCTACCTGCCAGCCTGCGAGGCATTTAATTCGGGGCCACCGAGCCGCTTTTGGTTCTTCGGGCCAGTGAAGTCCAAATACTGTATTAATTCTTGGTGGAAGTTAACGCCACCTTTCTAGGTGCCTTCCACCACCATCGTGGTCTCTTTTTCTGCACATCCCCTCTCAGCAGTCCTGCAATATAAATTCATAATATAATTCACATTCATTGACCTTTTCCACAAGGTCCATTTACATCACATATTCACATTTATGAGTTTTCCACAGTTCTGGCCAGTCCAATTATTTTTACAAACTGGGGGAAACAGGGTGTTATAGAAACCGATTACAATAACTGAAATGAAACATTTCAGCTTCTAAAATTGAGTACAATGATTACAAATGAGAGTTTTGGTATGAGAACTGACTCTAATTATTAACAGAAAATTGTTTCATGATCCAACTGTCGATTCCTCTGATGCTTCAGCTCCTTCCTCTGCCACATTCTCTTTTAAATGTCACTTGTACTATTTCAAATCTAATTTCATTTATCCATATTATCCTTAAATATTTGGGAATAATATATTTGAATAAAAATAATTCCCAAATATTTTTTATCCTGTAGAATTAAATTTCCATATTTTAACTCATGCCCGTGGTTTTGAAAAACCATTTATTGCTTGGTTCCCGTGGTTTTGAAAACCATGTCTTGTTTTTCCCAATTTACCATTTCACTGTGAAAACCATTTACTATGTCTTGTTTTGCCCAATTTACCATTTCATTGTGAAAACCGTTTACTGGTTTGTTTCCCATGGTTTTGAAAACCATGTCTTGGTTACCATCTTTGGTAAAATAGTTTTGATCCTCTTCTTTTACTTTTGTTAAACCTTTGGATAAAAAATTATCCAAATATTCCTTTCACATGCATTTTCCCATTTAATTCTTTTCCATGGAAATAAACATTAATCTCTTTAATTTTTACCTCTGTGATTTCCACCGCGAGGAAGAAATTTGTTGCAAATTCCATGATTAGTATTGAAATGCACATAAATATGCCGCACATAAACCATATGATAAATGGTTGCATTTATTATTTCGGGCTTGGGAGGAGTGGTTTTAACCCACACCACTTTTACCCCCGAAATGCATCACGTCATAGCACATCTCCCACTTAAAACCCAGTGGTTTGGATTTCAATCTGCCTTCAAATAATTAACCTCCGTTTACTTTCAATTCCCAAAATGTATGTGCGTGCTCCATCCACCTTTTGACTTTTCCTCTTAGTTTGAGATTCGCCCATGATTTGATGTGAGATCATGAATTACATACTAGGTTAAATATTAATATAAATATTTTAATATAAAAATATTTATATTAATAATAATAAACCCTTTTCCCATTTTCTAAGGACTTTGGGCATATGAGTATTATCACATGACTTTGTGGATAGGATAAGGGTGCTTAAGCTTAATAAAAGGAATATTTTTAATTTTCAATGAGAATATGATAATAACTGTAAAAATGAATGAAGTGATGGAATCGAGGGATTTAGATAAGCATTAAGGATAGATATAGGTTTGGGATATTTGGCAATTTTGACTCATGGAGGACATGACTATTTTGGATGATTGGTCGAGTGAAGGATTTAGGTGATGGGAGCTTGACGGAGCTGGTGAAAAAGTTTTAAAAAATGAGTGTAAAAATAGCACAAGGACAAGATGCTTCATAAAAATTAATGCAAATTAGCATGTGATAATAGATTCAAAAGGATTGCATCATAGAGAGGATCATTCACTCCCAGTTGTCAAAGTTTATTTTTTGGTTATTGTTTTACTTGTAACAACTTTGGATATAAAACTATAGATTGTAGAACATATGTAAGAAATGCTTATGTGGCTCCCTAAAGTATTGAATGATATAAATTCCACAACTATGGACACATAGTTGATTACTGTAGAGGCATGATGAATCTTTCCATGGAAGAAAACATTGATATTAGGTACAATAAGATTTGGAGAAGAAAACAACAAGACCAGGTGAATGAAGAACTCTCATAAATCATACTTACATCATTTGCAGAAGTGAAACATCATCATGATTCGACAAATAAATAGGAATATCTCAAAATTCAGAAGAATGATCTTGCAGCAGATCATGTTTATACATTGTTCTAAACCATCAGGCTTGGATACTCCCAGTAATGTGAATATTGAAGAGGGGCAGTCTAAGCAACAACTATTACATATTAGAGAACTATATTTCCGACATTCTAAAGTGTTTTCATATTTTGAGAAGTAATATTTAGAATGGTTTAATGGCAGAGGTACATAATGTCTCATGACAGATTTGTTGATTACTTCAAGGTGTAGTTTAGAACACATATCCATGCAAGGATTAGCTAGAAAACACAAGAGATATCATTGGCATGCCTTGAGGCATAGATTCGTGATTTCATAGAGGATTTAAAGCATGTATTCAAGCATGGATATATTCACTATAGATTCGAGAATGAGTTCTTGTTACAAACTTTTAGATTTTGATTTGAAGACATAGCAAACTAGTGTACATATTTGATTCAGATTGAGAAGAAGGAATATGCGGTGATCCATTTTAGAAGATTCAAAGAATCTCTCAGAACAATGAAATGATAGATGGGTAAACATTGTGTGCAATTGAGTAGCAGAGTCATGGACAGTTCTGTGACATATGGACATAGATGAATTCATGAGATACTTGCAAAGTCTGGAATAAAATACATGACATGACCCAGAGAATATGCATGATAGTGGATGAAAGAATATGACTCAAAATACAAGCATATTGACAGATGGATCAAACTAGTCACACAAAGGCAAGTCATGAGAGGCACAACAAGACAGGGGGAGAGTAACCATTAGGAGGAGTCATACTATCAAA
This sequence comes from Picea engelmannii, assembly GCA_009831015.1. Taxonomy (NCBI): domain Eukaryota; kingdom Viridiplantae; phylum Streptophyta; class Pinopsida; order Pinales; family Pinaceae; genus Picea; species Picea engelmannii. The sequence continues at coordinate 368,356 of ML786831.1, read as the reverse complement.
GGGATTTTTTTGAATTATTATTTCATTGATGTAAGATCATTGAAGACATGAGAAGCCATGAAGACTTGAATTCAAGTGATATGAACACTTTTAATATACGTCAATGGATTACACAACAAGAAGTACCAATGCACAAGAAGCTACAAAAGAGAGGAATCCAAGCATATATAAGAAGACCCACATTGATATACACAATATATTAAAAATGTGACAGGGGGATAAAAATAACAAAAGTACAAGAGAAATATCAGAAGCGAAGAAGAAAGGGGGGCAGAGATTGTCAAAGAAGGTATATTATTAGAGAAGGTACCCTTTTCCATTGATGTCAAAGGGGGAGAGAAAGTTAAGAAGAGTGAAGGAAGGGGGAGAAATCATGAATACAAGGTGATCAATGGTCACAGGTGGAGTGTGATTGTTGCAATCAATTCCAAAGGGGGATATTATTGGAAAATTTGTTGTCATTGATGTCAACCCTAGAAAAAGTCTAGAGGCCTATAGAAGTGATGGGTGTATTTTAAGAAGTCTCCAAAGTGATCCCCTTATAGAATATCTTTAATTATATCTCTCATGGGAATACGTTTTCAAGAAATCTACAAGAAGCCCTCAAAATATGGTTAAGTGGTTAAGAAGCCCTAGAGGTGTGGTCATGAAGGCCAAAGTTGATTGAATAAAAAGAGTATCAAGGACATTGAAAATGCATGAAAAAATCCATTGATTGATATCCCTCGTCAAGTTGTCTCCAACGATAAGTGTCACACCATGTGGTTCCTCATGATTGAGAAGTTATTCCCTCTTAAAGATGAATCCTTGAAGTATGGTCAAGAAGCCTCGGATCTAAGGTCAAGAAGCTATAAGGTGGCCCTAAATTAACGTAAAGAAGAAAAAGATGTTTCAAAAAATAAGTTACAAGTTGGCTCAAGGTCAAGTAAAGGAGCGAATTTTAGATGAAATATTATTTGAAGAAGGGAGAAAATCCAAGGGATGATGAAGTATCGTGATGATGTGTTCTAAGGTATGTTTTTTTAAAGTAATCTTACTATTTTCACGATAAATGTTTTTCTAGAATGATTCATATATCAAACCTTGGAGGATGTAGAGAATACATATCAAGGTACCTTTGATACAAATTTAATCTTCTGGGTCATTTTACATTTGGAGATACATTCTGTGGAAGATAGGGTTTTTGAGTAGTCCTATAACTAGTCTCAAACATGTGTTCCATGTAAAATAGTAATAAATTCTTCATAGATGATACAAACTTTGTGAGAATAATTTCATTGGAAATAGTATAGAATTTATTATTATTTCCATGAGTTTCAGAATCATATATCAAATATTGAGCACATGGTATGATGTATAAGTTCGCTCTCCATAATAGGCCAGAATTCAGGAAGGTCTGCCACATTCACTATATCTCATTTTTACTGATGATTCCAGTAGTAAAAAATGGAGAAAGTTTATAGAAGATATCAAATAATATTGGGTACAAGTTTCATACCTTGATTCATTACAAGTACATAGTTATACTTGTTGGAAGTTAGGGTTTGTGACTAATCTAGAAACTATTCCTAGAAAGGTGTTTTCGATAAATTTAAGAAGTGATGTTGGGGTTTATATGTGGACCCATGTGGATCTAGGATATTCATGTGGAGCTATTTTATAAGTGGATCCAGTTTGATTATGTTGATGTTGTGGTGGATTTAGTTTTGATGATGTATCAGTATCATTGACAGTAATAGTGACATGCTTTGATGATGATGTATCGATATCACTGAGAGTAACAGTGTCAGGTTTTGATGATGATGTATCAATATCAATGATAGTAACAGTGACAAGTTTTTATGATGATGATGTATCAGTATTAGTGAAAAAAATAGTGACAGGTTGAGTCTCCATTTATATTTCAGGGAGGAAGGAAGGGGAAAGGAAAGGGGGTTGAAGCTTCCTTCCTATTGGAGTGAGAGAATATAGAGAGTTGTAGATTCCTTTAGGTTGGAGCCTATAAAATATAGGGTTGGAACCTCCTTTCAGTTGGATCTAGAGAATTCAAATATTTTTAGTTTCCTTCAAGTTGGAGCTTGTAAACTTGGGGGTTGGAGCCTCCTTCTAGTTGGAGCTGGAGAATCTATGGATTTGTAGATTCCTTAAAGATGGAGCTTGTAAATAGTGGGTTGGTTTCTCCTTCCATTTGGTGCTGGAGAATCTTGGAATTTGGTGCTTCCTGTGAAAGTAATATTGAAGACATATATTAAAACGTGTTTCATGGTTTTCTCCCATCTGGGTTTACAAGTAAAATTCTTGTGTACTATGCACCTTTGGTAATATGTTTATGATGTGTTAAATCAAATCATTAGTGAATGGAATTTTTGATAATTTCATTGTTACATGTTATGGTTAAAATGGTAAAAAGTGATCAATACTGATTCATCCCCCCCCCCCCACCTTAGTATTTGTGAATATTCCAATGGTTTCTACATGGAGAAATAATCCTCCCATGGTGCTTCTTCTATTGGTAGGTTCTTCCACTTGATGAGGTACTCAGTAATTGCTTGAGGATTTTTTCTGGTTCTAATATGATTTTACCTTCTCCATTAATACCTAGTAAAATAGTTTGAACTATGATCTTGTCACTGATTACCTTTTTATGAAAGAAACATGGAATATTGGATTTCCAAGGGAAGATGGAGGTAACTCCAATTTGTAAGCCATACTTCCAATCCTCTACAACACCTTATAGGGACCATAATGCTTGGGTGCTAATTCATTTTCCTTATTTTGTTTCTTGAGGGATATATGTTTGTATGGTTTTATCCTCATAAATAACCAATCCTCCACTTCAAACTCCCTTTCACTACAATATTTATATACTTATTGTTTCATCCTATTTTTTGTTTTAACTAAGTTTTCCTTCAATAGTTTGAGAAACTCTTATTTATGCTCTATGTTGTCCACCACTACTTGAACCTTCTCTGGTCTTCTGATGAAAATCTTTGCCATTTTTTATTGCATGTAAAGTTGCTTCCATTTCTTTTTCATATGTATATTTGTCGAATTATTTTCCATTTAATTGTTTACTTTCAAAATCCAATGTTCTCCATTCTTGTGTCAATATTGATCCAATTCCTTGTCCATATGCATCACATTCTACTATGAATGTTTTAAAAAAATCAGGTGTTGCCAATACTAGTGTAGAATACATGGCATATTTTAAGAGTGAAAATTCCAAGGTATCCTCTTCATTCCATTCAAATGAAATTTTCTTCTAGAGATATGTAATTGGGCTTGCAATGAGTGCATAATTATTAACAATTTTTTGATAAAATCCCGTAAGACCCCAAAATCTTCTAAGATCCTTGATTTTCTAAGTAATAATCCATTTGTAATAGCTTGGATCATTTGAGGGTCCACCTTGACCCCTTCCCTTGAAACAATATGTCCTAAATAATCTACTTCTTGTTTCCCAAAAGAAAATTTGGATCCTTTTATATACAATTGATTGTTCTCAAGAATATCTAGGACTTTATCCACATGTTTAATGTTGTTTTCCCATGATTTTCTATAGATAAGTATATCATCAAATACAACCAACAAAAAATTTGTAATTTGGGGTCAAACAATTTTGTTCATAAGAATTTTAAAAGTAGAAGGACCATTATTCAACCCAAAATGCATGAACAAAAACTCATCGTGCCCATCATGAGTTCTAAGAGTTGTTTTGGGAACTTCTTTTTTTATTAATCTGATCTTGTTGTATCATGGTCTAAGATCTATATTTGTAAGAAAAGTCACTCCATGAAGCTATTCTAATATCTCATCAATATTTGGAATAGAAAATTTATCCTTTATGGTGATGTTTTTTAGATATCTATAATCATAACACATCCTCCAAGAATTATCTTTTTTTCTCACCACCACTATTGGATCTGAAAATAAAATATTGCTTGGTCGAATAATACTTGAATCCAGTATGTCTTGTACCATTTTATCAATCTCCCCTTTTTTCTTATGATGATATCTATAATGCATTTTATTAGGAGGATTGCTTCCAAGTATTAGTTCAATTTGATGTTCATGGTCCCTATATGAAGGTATCCCTTTAGGAATTTCTTGGAAGACGCTATGGTGCTTTTCCAATGTGCATTTTGATTCCTCTAAAATATTCTCATCTTCCTTCTTTACTTTCATAGGATAAATTCTAACCAAAACTCTCCTACCACCCTTTCTTAGGAGCTTTTCCATTCTATGAGAGTTGATGAATTCAGAAGGTGGACATTTCAACCCTTTGAGTTCATATTGAATTCCTTCCAATTCAAATATCATGAACAATTCCTTATGATTTGTGGAAATTGTACCTAATTTTCTTAACCATTGAATCCCTAGAAAAACATCTACAACTCCAATGGGAATGGCATACATCAGGATTTATAAGTTATATTATTGCATACTAAGTTTAATGTTGCAACATTTTTCTCCAAAATAAATACTACCTCCATTAGAAACCAAAACTTGAAAATTTGTCATTTGATAAACAAAACAATTGAGGGTTGATGCTAATATTTTATCAATGAATTTATGGGTACTCCCTAAGTCAATAAGAATGATGACCCTTTTCTTTTTAATGTATCGTACAATTTTAAGTGTTTGTGGTGATAACAAACATGCCAATGCATGAACAAATATTTCACACCTCTCATTGTTGTTTGGAATTTCTACATCTTATTCCTTCTATTTTGAATTCACAATTTCTTCCTCATCCCTTTGTACAAACGCCTTCATTTCCTCTTCATTATTGTTATCCAAGGTGAACAATTTTGTTTCTTTACATTTATGTCGTTTTGACCATTTTTTATTACAACCAAAGCATAGTCATTTTTTGAGGTAGGGTTTCCCTATGAGCCCAAAATGTAACTCTACTCCTTGCATATGTTCTAGTGGTAGACTTGTGTGTAGCTCTATTCTTGGATTGAATATGACAAGCAAATTTTGTATCCTCCATAATATTTTTAGGATGTTTTAAGAAAATATAATGTTTAATATCTTCATGTAATATCCCCATGTAAGCTTCCAACATATGTTCATCACTTATGTTATCCACCCTTATCACCAAGAATTGAAATTATGAATTATAGTCTTGAATATTACCTAAGTGCTTGATTCTTGTCAATTGACTATAGTATTGTTCCCAAAATTTTCCATATTGTGCTTCTAAGTCTCTTGTAAATAAACTACAAATATAATGATAAGAATGGGTCTTTCTTTTGAGTACCCATTGACACCATTGATATGGTTTTATCTAAAAGTACAAGGTTGATATGGAAATACTTGCTTATTATCCATAATAGTATGCAATTCAAATAATTTCTCTATTTGGTTCACCCATGTAAAGAATTATGCTCCATAAAACTTCTTCAATTCAACCTTGGGAAAGTTGACACCCTTAGGAACCCATCCACAATTAACTCCACTATTAGATTTAAGTCCACCTGAAAAATTCTTATTATTTGAATGGACGGTTGTTCAACATGAATACTACCTTTATTTTCATGGGTCTCTTCTATCATAGTGTTATGTTTAGGAATCCTCTAATTTAAGGTTTGTAAGATGGAATTTTACCACATCATTACTTGTTATTAACCTAGAACTCAAATCATTAAGTTGGTCCTCCATTTTGGATATCTTGTTATGTATTTCCTCATTTTATTCATGAGTTATAGATGATATTTATATAGGTTTAATTGGCGTTGTAATTTTTTTTGTAGCCATGTGGGATAACAATAATTATAATCCTCTATTTTATCTTTATCACAAATTTTGAATCATAAAAATAGATCTTCCAATAAAAGGTTATACCAATTGTAAGCGGTGTACCTTAAAAACCTTAGTTTTTTAAATTGTCTTGTTGGATGATCTTTGTTCTAATGTATCTATAAAATTTTGGCCCTTCTGAATCTAAAATTTTGTCATTTAGTACTATGATATGTCTTCTCTACAATGACAAAGATCTTACCAAAATTTGTTATGCCAAGTGAAAATTATGGTAACTTTCTCAAAACTTTCTCATTCTTATCCCTTTCTGAATATCTAACTTGTATGGTATGTCATGTGTCCAATATTTTACTTTTGATTCTAAAATTTTAACCTGAAATAAAAATTTCTATAGTATTTTCAAAGGAGTTGGTGGCACTGAATTTGGACTTTTGAAGCTTCATATATGACACTTCCACCAACAACACATGTTTGAGACTAGTTTTAGGACTAGTCAAATAGCCTTACCTTCCACAACCTATATCTCATAAATTAAAGAGATCAAAGCCTAAATTTTTTATCACAAGTACTTCGCTATGTTTCTTTAGGGTCTAGAAAATTTCAGAGTTTGAAACTGTTCTTAAAAAAAATTACAGTGAAAATTTTGAGATGTCTCGTTTGAAACTGATTTCAAGACTAGTCACAAACCTTAAATTCTACAGGCTATATCTCCAAAAGTATAATGAGAAAGTACCTGGATTTTTTACGACATGTACCTCAATATGTCTCCTGAGTCTCCTCAAATTTTTTTCTATTCGAAATACCCCCAAAAAATGATATCAAAAAATACCAATATGTCTCGATTGAAGTAGTGAAACCATAAGATTGTATGCTCTGATACCAAATGATATGAACACAATTCAAAAAAATAGCAAATGAATAATCCACTTCGAGGGGGAAACCTCCTTTTATAATATATGAAATGCACAAGACAAGATGATATGCTTATACAAATGATTCTCCTTTATTATAAATAAGAGATAAATTGAGCATGATGTAGCCTACCACTAAGCCGACATGATAATAACTAATAGACTAATAACAAATTAGTGTTAGAGCCTTAACATGCTCTTTAATTATAGATCGTGGGTCAATTGGGAATCAATCCACAGATCAATACACATGTTAGTATCAAGGAGAATATAAACCATTTAATGACTTTTTTTCTTAGAACATATCATCACATTGTTGGATTACCTAACTACAAATGCATACTAAAGAAACACACTTTATCTAAAAACACATTAGAACAATTTGATCTTAACTAACTTCCAAGTGTCTAAATATCCTAACAACGTCAAGTGCATGATTGAAATCAGAGTTGCATCTATTTATATAGATTCATTTGGTGCCAAAAAAGTACAATGTGTTCCTGAATATGAGATCCGTATATTATTTGGCTTGAAACAAGAAGATTAAAAACCCTGTTGGCAGCAGGCTGAAGTGGGAAAGAAATATTGCACAAAGAATAATGACAGTTGGAAGAGAAATCGTGGGAAATAAAGTGTGATGGAGGAAAGCGACACATGGCAAGAATCACAGCACGCGTGCATGAAAAAAGGAGGCGACTGTTGGAAGGAAGCAATGAACGCATGCAGAGAAGGAATACCTAACGACATTAGGGTTAGGGTTTTTGTAAGGTTTTTGTGTAAATGGATAAAGAGATCGATAGATATAAATATAGATACAAAAGTATCATAGAAGAGTTTGGAGAGGTTCACTGAGATTGAGCTTTATTACTGTTGTAGAGTTGAGATTGTTTCTATGTAATGTTTTTTATTAGATGTACTATTTTTGTAAAGCAAGTGAGCTAAGTAGAGAAGATAAAAGGGATATATTGAGAATTATATCGTAGGTCAACGATCCTGGTGCGACCTAGTTCACCTCACAGATATCTTACCCATCTGAGGAGAGTTGTAAGTGCAAGGCGCGAGAATTGCAGAACCGCCATAATAAGAGAGCCAAGAGCCAAATCTTTGTGGACGTAGCCCAGGAGGGGTTGAACCACGGTAATATATGTGTAATGTGATGAATGAATGCATATATTTGTCATAACTTTAGTAGTTAAATGATGCATGGAATGAATGAATGAGTTATTATATCGCTTGGGTAATTGTTGTGGGAATATAAAAAAAAGATACCACAGAGGTTAAAGTATAAAAGAGGATAACAGTGGTTCGAAATAAAAATCATAATTAATGGTTCAGAATACAGATCCCCTATCTCATGCTCAATCCTAGGTTGTAAACACCTGAGTCTTACAACCACCCATTGAAAGCTATCTCGGGTGAGACTGCGCAGTGAATTCTGTGTATTGTGTTTCCTTCTGGTTTACCAGAAGGGCTGATAGTTTTAGGCTTTGTTGGTACCCTTCAAGATATGAACCCTAGGTCTACGACGCAGGTAGTAGAGAGAAGCTGTAAAACTTAACCAAAAAATGGTTTTGTTGTCATTGTAAGAGGAACAAGAGAGGACTGAGTAGATGAGATAGAATGCATGAGAAAAGAATAAGTGAAACCAGAAGACTGCTCAGCCACTAGAAGGGAATGTTGAGACCGTGGAACCCCACGAAAGAAGAAATCGAAGGCTTGTTGAGAACTAAAGAAATAGAGTTTTCCCAGAAGGATAATAGAAACCCTAGCCTCACACCTCGCAAATATTTGGATAAATACGTGTTTACCGATTTACATGAAGTCTTTTTCTGTGATTTTCCCCACCTACTGCAGGAGTGGATACTAAGTTTGAAACATAACCACGCGACGAACTAGATCTGACAGCTAGATTGGACCCAAGTACAAATTGAGCAGTTAGAACAGGTGAACAACAAATTCACCCATGTAGTCAAATTTTGGCTCGATATTATTGTGGCAGGATTCATCACAGTGTTTTCAGTTGACACAGTGAAGTCATACAGTGCAACAGAGAAGGAATTTCTATGCGGACCTCACGGAAGGTACATTCGATCAATGTATACTTCTATTAAAATACTGCTATATAATAAAGGTGTAATGACAATGGAAGAAAACAACTAGACTTCCCTACGTGCATGGGGGAAGGGGGGAGGCATTGACAGAGGAAGGATAAATGGTCGAAGGTGAGGATAAAGGCAAGAAGGAGGAGGAATTCTTGGACTCGATATTGATGGATGATGACCAGCTTAAGTGGATCTTGGCGTCACCAGGAATGACGCATAGCGGAGTACCCTACCAATATAAGGTGAATACCAAGAAAAGTGTCATATCCATGAGGGAGGGCTTGGAAAGTGATGAAGAAGAGGTAGAAGATCTCTAGGTTGTGGAGCAGATTGAGGAAATCCTGCACGCAACCTATGAGAGGAAAACAAGAGGCCAAATAACAGGAGGAGAAGATAGCCATCCTTTCCAATTAATATCAGTGTGGAACCCATAAACCCATGTGTGACCAATACACCAAAGAGAACACCACCGTTTAGACAACCGAAGTTCGAAGGAATTCTGATAGAAAGAAGTAAATCTACCACAGGAGCAACAAATAGAGGAACCAGTTCAGGCAGTGCTAGTCAAGTATCTACACCGCACAATAGAGGTAGCAATTTAGTATTTATAATGGCAAGACATGACCCCACGATCAGATTACCAGAATTTCGAGGAGAAGCAGCAGAAGACCCCAAGAAGCATATGTTTATTTGTGCAAAGATCTGGGAGGAAAAACAGATCACTGATGAATATGCCAAACTTGCGTAGCTAGCGATCACACTAAGAGACCGTGCACTAGACTGATACATGAGTCTAGAGACGAACAGTGCCCCTGGGATGACGAGGACATTGGTAGACATTAATAAGATATTGATTAATGAGTCCTAGAAGCTGAGCTCAGAGGATCAGTACATGAATGAAATGATAGAGATCAGACAAAAACCAGGAGAGTTTGTATGGGAGATTGACCAGAGATTCAAGCGACTTAAGGGGAAGTTAAAATACCTTATGATCGAGATGTAGCACCAGCACCTATTTGTCAACTCACTACTCCCACACCTAAAATATCCCTTACGACAACAAAAGTTTTAGACGCAGGCCGAGGCTCTACAAGCATCCTTGCAGCTGGAAGAGAATCAGTACCAGTAGATAGACCCAACTATTGAAGAATTGAAGGAGGATTTGAAGAACCTAACATTTCAGTTGAATTAGAACAAGAACAAGGACAAATGAGAATTCGTTTGGTACACGACATGCAGGACGAATGGACACCATAAGAACAAATTTCCAACATTCACGCAGTATATGGAAACAAGCATGCCAAACCCGCTACCATAGGGAGGATTATGGTGAGAAATATGCAAGAAATTGGGTCATGACCCTTATCATTGCACGATGATGCAAAAGTACCAGTCAATCCCAAAGAATTCTTATTGCACCTTTTGTAAGTCAGTAGGCTATGATGACAATTATTGTAGAACTATGGAGCTGATGCGGGAAAGAACATCAGACGCATACAGAGTACAGGCTGAAATGATGACTAGGCAAGCAACGCCACAGTTCAATCAAGCCCTAGATCTATACAATACTGCATAGCAGCAGTACAACACTACGCAACAACCATACAACAACGCACAACCACAGTACAACATGGTGCAACCCTAGTATAATATTGCGCAGTATAATCAGGCCCCACCATATAACATGCCGAGAGGGGACCGAGTAGGCTATCGAGGAGGAGGATGAACCACAGGAGGCTTCAGATGTGGCAAAGGACCAGTCACATGTCACAACTGTCAGCAACCGGGACATTATGCATGGGAATGCCCACTGCTACCAGCAACTTGTATGTATTGTCACACATCGGATCAAGAGACAGAGGAATGTCCGACACTATTAGTAAAGATCCAGGAAAAAAGGAACTAGAACAACCAGAATGTTCAATGGATTTCAGCCAAAGCAAGGGAGGATGGACGAAACATCAACATAGTCACTCGTGGAGGAACGAAGACACGAAATGACAAAGTCTGACAAGAACCCGCACAAAACCAATGGGTAAAGAAGAACATCGAACCAAGGAAGCAATTCTACACGCCCAAAGAAAAGGAGACTTTTAAGGAAGATAGACAAGAATTTCAGAAGAGGGACACAATGTCGACTTCCACTATGCAACCAACCCATGAATCCCCAGAATAAAAAATGTCACCATCATTGGATCATACCAAAGGAATTCCACTCGAGGCACAAGTAAGTACTATCAAAGACTTTTTGCAGTCATGCATCAAAATGTTAAGTGATCCTTCATCTGTGAAAATATTGCAAAACATCCTAGAGAAATGTAGCAACAGGACGAAACAAAATCTAGAACCGAAAATTATCAATCATCTACACACAAGAAGAAGAACAAGTAGGGAATTTAGATTGGATGCTAACATTTGGGATTTCAATATGGGAGATATCATACTCGACCTAGGATCCGAAGTGAATGTGCTACCCAAGAAAACCTGGAAATGCATGGGAGAGCCAACATTGGGATATTCAAATGTGCAATTAAAACTAGCAAACCAACATAGGGTCCTACCAATAGGGAGACTGAAAGGAGTAACAATATATCTTGATGGGGTCCACACTAAAGAAGATTTTGAAGTCATCGAAATAGTAGATGGCACAACACCATACCCGACACTACTCGGTCTGGACTGGGAATTTGACAACCAGACCATAATTAATTTGAAGACAAGGAAAATGACATTTGAATTTGGAGATTACAGGGTCATAGCACCACTAGATCCATCAGAAGGGGAGAGGTTCGTCGAACCCACTTTCCTGGACTTAGAGGAAATCAGCCAGTTGCACAGAACAAATGCACGCAAGGAGGATTATGTAAACCCAACCACAGATGGGGTACTCAGTTGGTACAGTATTACTTCATGCACAATAGATTCAGACACTAGGTTAGAAAAATGGCAAAAGAGACTACACGAAGTATCCATGAGAAAATTCATAAGAATAGACTGTGCAGTACGGTGGATAGGCATAGAAATCAAAGAACCACTCAGTTTCCACAAATTAAATGATTTGTTAACATCCTTGACACTATATGAAGACGAAGTACTAGATAACCAGAGGCTACTAGCACTGGATTTAGCACTCAAGGCCACACCTGCGTGATGGTGGGGCGCACACAAGGAGACTATCACAAAATGGTACCAATGTAAGCGGTTATTGTGCATAAGGTTTGGTGAAGAACAAAAAAATAAAAAAACATCGGAGATATGAAGTACTAGGGACGCCAATGAAACACTTGGAGGAGTGATAAATGCGGTGGAAATTGACACCACCAAAGGAATGGCCTCACCACTTTATTCACACTTTATAAGGCATACCAACAAACTGGTGTACAGATTAGGAACTGCCCAAAGGAACTACAACATGGGTGACATTGCAACAAAACTTTACCATCACTTTCTCATTCGAGCATGAGAACCCTAACATAGATGCATCCCTGAAACGGATCGGAGGAGTCATATTCATTGAAGAACTAGAAATAAAACTTATTACTGAAGAGCAGCAGTGAAATAAGCAGACATTCAAAGAACTATTGTCATGTTACCAGGTACAGGAGGAAGCACTAGTTGAAGATGACCCGCACGACATTCAGATTGAAGAAGTAGAAGGAGAAAGAGATGTGAAGGTACCACCCATAGAATCCAAAGTTATTTCTGCACCAATCAAGGTAAAGAAAGTTAACATTAGAACATCCCAAAATGGACAGCATTGGAGACTACTGGGATTAGCCAACAGTAGAAAGAATTACCGAACTATTGTGAGAATACAATGACTTATTTCCTACAACATTTACAGAGATGAAGGGTATAGAAGGAGAACTGGGAGAGATGAAAATGCCTCTTAGACCCAAAGAGAGACCGATTAGACAACGACCATATAGACTAAACCCCATATATAAACATAAATTTAAAGAGGAGATTGATTGGATGCTTGAAGCTGGCATAATCAAACCAGTCGAGGAATCAGAATGGATAAGCCCGATGGTCGTACAGGATAAGAAACAAGGAAGAGGGATTAGGATATGCGTTGACTTGAGGAAATTGAACAATGCATGCCTACATGGCCCACTCCCTACACCATTCACGGATGAAGTGCTAGAGAATGTGGGGGGACACGAAGCTTACTCATTCACTGATGGATTCTCAGGCTACCATCATATTAATATAACATAGGAGGACATATACAAGACCACATTCACGACAAAATGGGGATCATACCAATATAGAGTCATGCCATTTGAATTGAAGAATGCACCAACAATATTCTCTAGAGTGGTTATCGCAGCATTTAAAGAATTCATCCATCAGTTTCTCGAAGTATACCTGGACGATTGGACAATCTATAGTCTATTGGAAAACCATGTGGAAGTTTTACGCTTGATGCTAGAATGATGCAGATAGTGTCAGATATCACTAAACATAAAAAAATGTATATTTGGAACACCGTTTGGGATACTATTGGGCCATATAGTATGCAAACAAGGGCTATTGGTCGATCCGGAAAAGATTACAGTCATCGTTAATTTACCAGCGCCAAAAATAGTCCGTCAGCTACGAGCGACGTTAGGACACACATGATACTATCGGAAATTTATCAAAGTATATGCACATATCACAACACCAATGGAAAAACTTCTAAGGAAGGATAAAAAGTACCAATGGAACAACCATTGTCAACATGGTCTGGATATCCTGAAGGAAAAGATGGTCACTGCATCGATATTAGTATTTCCAGAATGGGGCAAGACATTCCATGTGCATGTAGATGCATCAATGATAGCACTTGGAGCTATCTTAGCGCAGCCAGGAGCATGAGACTTGGATCACCCGATAACATTCACAAGCAGAAAACTATCTGATTCATAAAAGAACTATAACACAATGGAAAGAGAATGCCTAGCTATGGTTTACGCACTTCAGAAGTTCAGACACTACCTATTGGGAAATTTTTTTAAGATGTTTACATATCACTCAACCCTAAAATACCTAGTCAACAGTGCAGTGTTTGGGGGGATAATCTGTCAATGGTTACTTCTATTTAAGGAATTTGACTTCGAAGTAATCGTCAAACTAGGAAATCTAAATGTAGGACCTGACCACCTATCATGGGTCACAAATGGAGAAGAACCCATGAGCTTGGAAGACAACTTTCCAGATGCACAGTTATTCTCAGTACAAATTGTTGATGACCACTTCGCAGAGATCATCTAGTACTTGAGTACAGGTACCGTACAACAATATTATACCACCGCACAGAAGAAGAACCTGGTAGTTCGTGCAAATGACTATCAACTGATCGCAGGACATCTATATAAAATGGGCGCATATAGCATTTTACGAAGGTATGTGTTAGAGCATGAACGACCAAGAATTTTAGCAGAAGCCCATGAGGGATTGGCAGGAGGACACTATGCAGGAAACGATACCGCACAGAATGCACTCCGCACAGGATTATGGTGGTGAACATTCATAGAGACTCAAAAGAGTACTATCAAGGATGCAATATCTGTCAAAGGGTAGGCAAACCCAACAGAAGGGATGAGATGTTGTTACGACTGCAAGTGACATTATAGGCATTTGATAAATGGGAAATAGACTTTGTGGGACCTATTAACCCACCAGCCAAAAGAATAGGGGCAAGATACATCATCACCACGACGTAATACCTAACAAGATGGGTGGAAGCCGCACCAGTACAAGACTGTAGCACAGAGAGAAACTACACACTTCTTATTTGAACAAGTAATTACTAGGTTTGGGTGCCCAAGAGTTTTGATGAGAAACCAAGGCACACATTTCATAAATAGCACCATCCATGTGATGCTTGAAGAATTTGAATTTCACCACCAGAGAAGCACACCGTATGACCCACAGGAGAATGGCACAGTAGAAGCCTTCAACAAAATTCTAGAGAACGCACTGACAAAGATCTGTAATGTCAACAGAGACGACCAAGACCTCAAAGTGCCAACAGTATTATGGGTGTATAGGCTGACATGTAAGAAGTTGACAGGACACAAACCATTCAAAATCGTCTATGACCAAGAAGCGATAGTTCCATTAGAATTTTTAGTACCCATCTTATGTGTAGCTGCTATCACACAAAAGACAGAACACGACGCAATACAAGAAAGACTGAACTAGCTATTAGCAATGGAGGAAGACTGAATCCTGGCAGGATTCCATCAACAAGTGAAGAAGGACAGAGAAAAATCATGGCACGATTGACACATTAAGAAGAAGACTTTCATGGAAGGAGATCTAGTATTGCTCTATGACAACAAATCGTTTTATCACCTAGGAAAGTTGAGAATGCATTGGTTAGGACCATATCAGGTCAAATCTGTAACAGACAATGGAACTGTATAGTTAAGAGATTTAGCAGGCGCAGACCTCCAGGGAATGATCAATGGGAGCCGACTGAAGTTGTACAAGGATAGTCGACCACCCACTGCATAGTAAAACAAAAAACAAAAAAAAAACAAAAGCCATGAAAAAGCCACAGGATGCTCGAAACACGAACGCAGTAAAGGCAAGAGAAATGGTTACATGCCTAAGACAAATGAGTGAGAAACGGAAAGTCGGAAAAACTAGGATGACAGGACAACACTAAGTAGAATTAAGGCACAACAAGGAATGATGTAACGTCACATTAAACACGCCAACTGGAAATGGCAAGAGAAGCATAATGGCAAGTATGAAACTGCCGCAAATGCATTGAACCCACATATATGGTGCATTAATCGCATCATGGAGGAAGCGTCCTCGATAAGCTTCATGACAAGCGCATACAACATGAGAGCACAGGAGATCAACGAACAACCAAAACAAGCTAAGGGAGCGCAAGAGACCACCCCAAACCCCATCACACAGGAGTCAGGGGGAACTAAGAGACCAACTGTACAGGCCACAAGAATTAAAAGGTGCAACGAACATCACCGGAATATATGATCATGGAGGACGATGGAGAAATGATCGCTAGAATGGTCCAGGATTGTCTAGCAGAAGACTTCGACCATGTAGCACATCACAGGGATAATCTCCAAAAAGAGTTGGCAGAAATAGGACAACTCCTCAGGATACTCAGAGAGGCCCAGAAAGAAAGTAGCAACAGAGGCATAGAGCCTTCAACAACACAAACCAATGAAAGAGTGTAGGTCAAAGAAAGAGACCCAACCCTCCCAATGCCACATGCAAACACAACGGTCCACATAAAACTGAGCATGCTAAGAATGGATGAAATAGTGGGACAAACACCACTGAAGGATTTGGACCACATCCAATTGGTCCTGACAGGATGCCATCAAGGGCACTACACAAATTGCAGGTTAGTGTCAACCTCGAAATGGAGTCTCGAGCACATAAAAACTTAGTCGAGCTACAGAAAGCAACAAAGCAGCGGGAAGCACTGGAAAAAGAGTATGAGCAGGCCAAATCCAAAAATCAGAAGGAGACGGAACACATGAATGAATTGGAACGCAGAGTGGAAGAAATTTTTGGGAAACTTCCAAACATTGCATAAGGAAACAAACTCCCAGCCACAAAAAATATCGACCAGATTGCGCAGGCAATTTATCGATACCAGAAGGAGATCGGGGATCTTTGAGAACAACTAACACCAAAAAATCCACTGGTAGTAAAGGAGAAAAGGAGGCAGGCAGCAACAACGTAAATACAGGAGATGGAGAAGCAGGTTAGCACGATATTTGACGTGCTCGACAAAGCAATTGAACTTTGGACAAGACTGGAGGAGGATCCATAGGTTCAACGCTAGGAAAAGGAAGAGGAAAGGATCAATGCAGCAATCCAAGAACTCAAACAGAGGTAAAATATTATACCATTCCCATAACGCGTCAAGGGGACGCATGAGTTGAAGAAGATGTAGGAAGAACTTATCACTGTGCAGACACAGAAATAAGAACGTCAAGCTCAAATAGAACCACTACAGGAACGGGTAGCAGAAGTACTCGTACAGGCAGAAGCAGATAGAACATAGATAGAACAGACATAGGCAGAATACGTAGGACTACTGAGAAACGAAGTGGCAGTTCAGGTAATGGATACCATTAAGGAGAAGACCGCGTAGGTGCTGACAAAAGTAGCAGAGCTAAGGGAAAAATTCCATATGATCACCGAAGAGATCGAGGCAGCTTAGAAATATTAGGTGATTTGGGATGAGTCACATGTTAGTGTTGGGGGCCTGTTGGCATCAGGCTGAAGTGTGAAAGAAAGCGTTCACAAAGAATAATGACAACTAGAAGAGAAATCATGGGAAAGAAAGCGTGCAGGAGGAAAGCAACAACTAGCAAGAAGCATAGCACACGCGCATGCAAGAAGGAGGTGACAACTGGAAGGAAGCAACGAACACATGCAGAGAAGGAAGACCTAACGAAAGTAGGGTTAGGGTTTTTGTAAGGTTTTTGTGTAAATGGATGAAGATACCGATAGATATAAATATAGATACAAAGGTATCATAGAAGAGTTTAGAGAGGTTCGATGAGATTGAGCTTTACTATTGTTGTAGAGTTGAGATTGTTTCTATGTAATGTTTTTGATTAGATGTACTATTTTTGTAAAGCAAGTGAGCTAAGCAGAGAAGAGAAAGGGGAGATCTTGAGGATTAGATCGCAGGCCGACGAGCCTGGTGCGACCTAGTTTGCCTCACAGAGATCTTACCCATCTGAGGAGAGTTGTAAGTGCAAGGTGCAAGAATTGCAGAACCGCCATAATAAGGGAGCCAAGATCCAAATCTTTGTGGACGTAGCCCAGGAGGGGGTTAACCACGGTAATACCTATGTAATGTGATGAATGCATGCATATATTTGTCATAACTTTAGTAGTTAAATGCTGCATGGAATGAATGAATGATTTATTATATCGCTTGGGTAATTGTTGTGGGAATATAACGAAAAGATACCACGGAGGTTAAATTATAAAAGAGGATAACAGTGATTAGTAATAAAAATCATAATTAGTGGTTCAGAACATAGATCCCTTATCTCATGCTCAATCATAGGCTGTAAACACCTGAGTCTTACAACCACCCATTGAGAGCTATCTCGGGTGAGACTACGCAATGCATTATGTGTACTGTGTTGCCTTCTGGTTTACCAGAAGGGCCGATAGTTTTAGGATTTGTTGGTACCCTTAAATATATGAACCCTTGGTCTACGACGCAGGTAGTAGAGAGAATTCGTACAACTTAACCAACAAACCCCTTCCACAAAATTAGTAAGTTGGTTTTCCCTTTATTATTTGCTACTAATTCTTCAAAACCCATTTAGCCATCGATTTGGGAGAGGGCCAAATTCCTTTAATTGTCCTATCAGACCATACTCGGCCTGAGTGAGAGCCACATACCTAGAAGTAAAATATAGATGAGGAACCTCTGAGATATTGTTGAGCTTCTCGGTGAATTGGGAAGACTATGATTTTGATATTTTCCCCATAGTAGAAATCAATGTGTGGAAGGATAAAGATTTAGCATCTGAAGGGGGAGGGAAACCCCAAGGATTAGAATCCATGGTTGCGACATCAAGAACTCTAGCATGAAAACCCTAGTGGCGCAAGAAATCTATTACATTGAATTGAAAATCAAATCCTATACATCATTAATTACTCTACTATAAAGATGTATATTGTTAACCATATATGAATTTTCGATTACATAATTTGTTTGAAAAACAAAACTTTATTTCTAAATAAATAAAGCTTTGCACTGTGTTAACAAATAAATAAAATGAGAAGAATGTAAATTTGCTAAAATGAAATATTAAAAAGATTTCAAGAAGAGTATGAAAAAGTGAGAGTGGTAATCACCCACTTAAAAAAAAAACAAACAATATCTACTTTACATTAGAGCAATTAATATTATATAGGTTGGAATATAAATAATTAATATTATATAGGTTGGAATATAGATAGTTTGATATAATCATATTAAAATCATGTAACATATATGTTAGCTATACAACATTGCTTACTTTATTGCAAAGTGTATCTTGTCAACCATAAAATACCTATATCAATTATTAGAAAAGCAACAATAATGTTAATGGAAGCCACCATGTACTCCTAGATCGCCACCCTCGACTCTTAAATGTAGGGCCTACCTACGCGCATCCACCATGGCCACACAACCTTAATGTCCACTAGCACCGCCACGTCCTCCCAAATCATCACTCTCCACTCTTAGTCCAAGGCCTACTTGTGTGCCTCCACCACGGACCCCAATCTGAATGTCCACTATACTCACCATGTCTTTCACGTGGGTTTGTTATTCATGGATATTGACAAAGAGTCGAGACTCTGCGTAAGGATAGTTTGAAGAATAAGAAGATCCAGTCATATTGGGTAGAGCAAGATAAGTGAGGAAAATTTAGGAGTAAATAGAACTCATTGGTCGCTAGACCCTTGACTCCTTGAAATTTGGCAAAAATAGCGGGCACTCTTGCACATCAAGTAATTCGTGCAATTTTTAGACAGTTCTCTTGCACGTAAGTAAGTGTGGCGATAAAAACACCAAATATTTCCACAATTTTGCTAGTTTGAGACGCAATAATTTTTTTTTATGGGAAATAAAAGATGAGCAAGGACATTCACACCAGGGTCAGGAAGCGCTAAAGAAAGAAGTACAACACTTCTTCAGCTCCTTTTACAAAGATCCTGGTGAGAATAATATTGTGGAATAGGTTGCATCAACTTGAATTTATCCAAAATTGGTCACAGATGCAGAAGTAATATCCCTTGAAAAACCAGTTACTGAGAAGGAAGTATTGGAGGTACTAAAAGGGTTCACCAAAGATAAGAGCCCGGGCCCTGACGCGTGGACAGTGGAATTTTTTATCCACTTTTTTTATCTTGTTGCAAACGACCCGCTAGAAGTAGTGGAAGAATCTTGTATTATAGGTGAGGTGAATAGGGCAATAAACTCAATCTTTATTGCTCTTATTCCGAAAACTAATGGGTCGACAAACTTTGGGGACTTTCGCCCGATTGCTTTATGCAATATCTGCTATAAAATAATTTCTAAGATTATTTCCACTAGACTAAGACCGATCCTCTCTTAAACCATCTCTGAAGAATAGTTCTGATTTTTGAAAGGAAGGAAGATAATCGATGCAATTGGCACTGCACAGGAGTGCCTCCACAGTATTAGAGAAAAACAACTACAAGCGTTAATTCTCAAATTTGACCTAAAGAAAGCAGACGATTACTTAAACTGGGATTTCATAAGGCTGGTTCTCCTTCAATGTGGATTTGGATTGCCCACGGCTAATTGGATAATGGGTTGCATCTCGTCGGCATCCTTTGCGGTTCTTGTCAGTGGCGAGCCTTCATAATTCTTTCGCAGTGAAAGTGGGCTCAGACAGGGTTTTCCTCTGTCGTCGCTTCTCTTTATCCTTGTTATGGAGGGGTTGATCTTGGCCCTAAATCAAAGTAAAGAAATCGGTCTCTTGACTAGTATTGAAGTGTCAAGACTGGTCCAGGTTCTCCATCTTCTGTTTGTAGATGACACTCTCATCATTTCACCTGCAACTTCTTCAGAGTGGGAAGAGATAAGTCAAATCTTAAGAACTTTTTGTAACGCCTCTAGCCTTTGAATCAATCCACAAAAGTCCTCTTTCTATCATTATGATGCACATCCTGATGTTCTGAGAATGGTGTCCTCTCTCCTTCCCTTTAATTTTTTTGATCTTTCGGATGGTTTTAAATACCTGGTTTTTTTTTTTAAATCAACAGGTACAAAACAACGGATTGGCTTTGGCTATTGGAGAAATACACCAAGAAAATTAACCATTGGAGCATGCGCTGGTTTTCTTTAGGAGGGTACCTAATATTGACAAAAGTGGTTCTAGAGAGCCAAGCCATCTATTAGATGGCGCTGGCCAAGTTACCCTCTTTGATTTACAAACAAATTCATCAATTTACTTATGGTTTTCTCTGGCCAGGATACCGGAAAAAAAAAAAAGAGCTATCACCTCTGTAACTGCCAATCGATTGCTAGGCCCAAGCATCTCTGTGGATGGGGTATACGTGATTTATCTGTCTTCCGTAGTTCTCTGGAAACAAATAGCCTCTGGAGGGTGCTCTTGAAGGAGGGTCTGTGGCAGCGTGTCATCAAAGAAAAATATTTCCCCTCCATCTCAGCTGTTAGATGGTTGCGAACTGTGGACATCAAAAAAGAACAAGGCTCCTAGACTTGGAGGTATCTACTAAACTCTTTTCCTCTCCTTTTGCCTTAGATAGCGTGGAGTCTAGGGAATGGACACTCTATTGTGATAGGAAAAGACAACATTTTGGGTATGGGCAATGGGGAGCTTCTCTCTGAAGAGATGATCGACGACATCAACAGGAAATAATTTCTTTTTTTATCACAGGTGCAGGGGGAATCTCAGGTAGGCGGAATTACACAAAATTGGAAAACAAGTGACGAATTGGGTTTGACCGGGCTCATAAACAGTGAATGGTCTCTATACTGTCGCGCTCTTATCAACAATGATATTCACTTGCAGTAGAAAGAGGATATCCTCAAATGGACAGGGGGAGATTCTTCTGGGTGCATCACTGTCAAAAACGTTTACTTGGCAGTCAAAAACAGAAATTGGAATGAGAAGTTAGATCGCTGGAAAAAAACTTCATGGAATTGGAACTGTCCCTTAAAAATTAAGTTGTTTACCTAGATTATGGTGGAAAATAAAATCCTCTCTTGGGAGAATTTGCAGCGCAGAGGTTTCAATGGCCCAGATATTTTTTCTTTATGCAAGATGTAGATAGAAACTACGCATCACTTGTTTATGGAATGCGATTTCATGATGGAAGTATGGAGGATTATTAAATCTTCTTTTAACTTCTCGGGCAACTGGATAGGAATAAGTTCAAATTTGTCTGATTGTTTCAAGCAGTGGAAATTTTGGAACAATGAAATTCCTACCTTATCAGCTCTGATCTGTTGGTTCATTTGGAATGAACGCAACCAATCGATCTTTGAAGACAACAATCCCTTCGTGAAGAAGGTTATCCACCTCACTATTATTGCATTAAGGGATAACTTACAAAAGCCGAAGGTTAAGATCAGAAGATCAGAGCCCTCACAGACAGGCTGGTGTGAAAATGTTGGTTGGTTCGATGGTGTGGTTGTTTCTACAGGTACAAATAGTGGTGTTGGCGGTGTTGTAGTGGTTAATGACCATTGTAAGTATAAGTGGCTCCTTAACTGCGGTCCGAGTACAAACACTCGCGTGGAGTTGCTTGGGGCATGGGCATTGCTAACTGTGGCTTCCAGGCTCTCTATTTAGTCACTACATGTAATGGGAGATTCAAAGATAGATATTGACTGGCTGAGGGGTAAAGGTCGGCTTCAAGTCATCTCTCTGGATTGCTGGAAAGACAATTTAATCACATTAATATCCTCTTTCCAAAAGGTATCTTTCTCTCATGTTTATAAAGAAGATAATCAAATCGTCGACAACCTCTCCAAGCTGCCACTAACTGTGGACCTAAAGAATTTGATCTATTATCAGTGTATTGAGGCAAATGAAGGCCCTCACAAGTTTCTAAAACTTTTTTAGTTTTCTCTGGTAGTCACCAGTTGGTCGCCCGAGTCCTTCTTGAGGGTCAGTTATCATGTTATGTCTATCAATTTTGTTGACTTTACATGGAAGTCGAAGGTGTGATCTCTCTCGGTAGAGATATAAAGTGAGATGGTTTTTAGGGTGCCTTGTAATTTTCGTTATGGGTGGATAGACTATGCTAGTTGATCTCAATGTTGTCTGTTTAAGTTATCTAAACCTGGACTGTATCAAAACAATTTTATATGTTTATATATAAAAGCGAGATTTTTTATGGAAAAAAGTAACTTTTTTTGAGATGGTGTTTTTTAAAATGCTCTTCATATGATGAGTTATATTTACTTTTTCTCATTACTTAAATATTATCTATTATATGTGTTTTTGTTGCTTTTATTATAACTACGTACTTTTGTACAAGGACATGACATGCCTAATGGTACAAAGTAGCCTCTAATACTTTTGTACAAGGACATGCCCAATGATATAAAGTAGTCTATCACAATAATAAGAGGGGGCTATATCTAAAATCAACACCATGATTGTCTAATTTTTGTGTGTCGAATCTTCCACAATAGGCCATGTGCTTCTAGATAGATCCCATTTAAAACTTTCAATATCCTTCTAATTGTTTCAATTAAGACAAGCCCTCTCATCTTACCTTCTAATGATGACTTTTTTACCTTGAGGATTTAATATCCTCTACTACCAAAACTAAAGAAACTATATAAAAGCTCTCAAAATCAAATAGAAAATCTCTATTTCACCCCGATAAATAAGAAAAGTTAGTTCTATTATATCTATTAGACAACAAGAAGACAATTTAGTATTTTTTCCCCATAGGTTGGTATTTTATATATCATGCCGATGGTCCATGGATTTGGACTTGTTTCCTGAGTCTCAACCTTCAAATTTTAGGCATGTGCATAGTATTGGATTGCAATTTGCATAATGTGAATCTCAACCTTTAGGCTTGTGCATGATGCAAGATTGCACAACTAAATACCCACTATGAGCAGAGTCTCAAAATATCTCAAAGTCTCATCTAGGAGTCTCAGTAGTGTGATTATCATCTATGCTTATCTAAGAGTCTCTATGGTCATCTCAGAGTCTCATCTAGGAGAGTCAAAGTCCAGTGGTATTATTGGCATCTTTTATTTTCTCTTTGTCTAAGAGTCTCATTCAAGATAGTCACTCACTATGAGTAGAGTCTCAACATATCTCAAAGTCTCATCTAGGAGTCTCAATAGTGTGAGCATCATCTATTCTTATCTAAGAGTCTTTATGGTCATCTCAGAGTCTCATCTAGGAGAGTCAAAGTTGAGTGGTATTATTGGCATCTTTTATTTTCTCTTTGTCTAAGAGTCTCATTCAAGATAGTCAAAGTTAAGTAAGATTGATCGTCTGCACTCTGATTTGGAAATGCTTGGAAATGCTTACAATGTGATATATCTGAGTCATAAAAATATATGACATATATATATTAATATATATATATATATAATGGATACCTGTAGATTTTAAAAATTAACTAGATGTCATTATTGACGTGTAGATTTTGAAAGTGTGATATATGACGCTTAAATAAACCAAAAACAAGTAAATACCCTTTAAATTTAACCATTCAACGTGATACAGGTGGAACATGATTATAACGTGTGGGTTTAATGGTTTGTTTCTTTTTAGGAAGTCACATAAGCTTCTAGGGTATGTACACTTCCTTAGACTTTAACAGTAAAATTGGTGCATTGAGAGAGTTGTATAAAAAATGGTTTTATATACTAATTTAGTGTCTAAACAACAAAGTATCTCCTACACCAATTTAGTGTTTATCTTGAGTGTGATCTTAAAATTAAATGATCATTAATATTATCATAAATGTACCTAATTAGAAAATATAAATGCTTTTAGATATCAAATTTATTGTTCATACAACTTGAGTGGGCCTAATGGTTAAGAGCATGGTTAAGGTCATAGGTTGAAATCTAGAAGAGATAGGATATACATTGCTTTTCACTGCTATCATCACAACCCTATTTTTCTACATCGATGGATGCCCCCATGCCTTGGTTAAACACATTCCACTACTATTTTGCGAAGATGAAATTATTGAGTATGTGTTTGGAGGCAAGGGTTTATAATATAATGCATAGAACGAGATGTGAATATCTAGTAGCGTCTTTAAACCCAACCTTTTAAGGTTTCAAGGCGATCAACTTGGAAAGAGGCGTCCAAATGTATATTCAGAGGACTATGAGGATTCGACCACTTTGTTGTTAGTCCTTTGAGATTACTTTGTTGTTAAACCTTTTGAGCTCAAATTCAATTAATTCCAATTTTATCATCTTCACAAAGGGTGTTGGTTTGATTGCTTAATTACAGCCAAGTTTAATGATATTGAAATATTTTGGATGATGTTCAATTGATTGGTGATGTCTTTAGGAGTGCCATTCAAACTTCATTTATACTATTTCAACGAATTAACATTTTCATGGTGAGCAATTGGGAGCAGTATGCCTCATCCACTTTTGTTTATTGGAATGATTAGTCATCATGTTATTTATTTATAGATTTTTTTTTGGGTGTGTGGTTATGTATATTTTGTATTGCAAATGATTTTCTATATATTGTGTTGATCTTGCAATATGGTCATATATAAATTATATGTATATATAGATTTTTTTTTTGTCTTAGAGGATTACTTTGTATTTTTATTATAATAGGATCATGTTTCATTTTAGAAGATATCGTGATAAGTTTTTAAAATAACTCTAATTGAAAAGTTAATGGTTGACTTTGTAGCTAACCACTCTAAGTTCCCAAAAGCACGATCAAGTAAGGAGTGCCTATAACAAGTGTTGAGGCACTAGTATTGTAATAGGATCATGTTTCATTTTAGGAGATATAGTGATAAGCTTTTAAAATAACTCTAATTTCAAAGTCGATGGTTGAATTTGTAGCTAGCCATTCCAATAGTCGAAAAGCACAATAAAGTAAGGATGGCCTATAACAAGTGTTGAGGGACTAGTGTTGGTGTTGGTTGTTTCAAGATTTTATCCAAGCTAACATCCTTATCCATAGTTCAGGCCCTCTTATGTAGGTAAGTCATATATAGAGAGTTGTTAGTGGCCCCCTTTAAGTTTTATTGTTTTCTTTCATGACCAGGCCTTAGGACCTTATCCTACCACCTTAGCTTGACCATTGCACTTATGAACTTGAATATTAATAACAAGTGCCTAGGTTATCACAATACCCTAAATTTGTATCCTCCATATTGTGGTATGTGCTTTTATCTCGCCAAAAGATTAGTGAAGTTATTTTCTCTTCGTAAATTCTCTAAGCCCTAGTGACTTGCTTTGGGTCTAGAGAATAGTGATTTCACATATATAGTGATGAATGATGGAAAATCCTTTGTCTTACTCATGATAATAAGTATTTGACAAAGCTACCTATAATAATGGGGAGGTTCCATTATATTTTCTACATAAATTATTATATTTTCTTCATACATGTATATTGAATTGTGTATGGTTTATTTTTGAATAATATTTTGCGTTTATTTGAGTTTTTCTTATTCGATGTTGATGTTGTATGATTATGAATAACATTACTAGGCTTGTTATCTATTTGATGAAAGATAATGAGGATTAGAGATACTAACAATTAATTTTTTTGTGTCGTGCCTTGTCGACCATCTTTGACTCGGGGTTGTTTTTTCCCAGGTAACAATGAATGAAGAAAATCCTCGGGTACTTCCCCTCATTTCGAGGATGGTACCCAAGGTAAACCCTAGACTCTTCAAGGACCAAGTGTTGATTATCTGGGTTGGTTTTCATTGATGTCAACCCTTGAAGAAAGTATGGTAGTGAATTTTGGTAGCACAAAGGTTTGGGTAATGGACCCAAGTTTGTTTGATGTATAATGGTATGTGTTTTAATATATTTGAAGGTAATACTATTCCAGATGGATAGTGCATGTCATGCCATTTTCGGTGGTAAGTGGAACATCACATAACTTCTCAGGGTTAGAGAGTTATGGTCATGTGAAGTTGGAGAACCCTCATGAGTCATCTAGAAGCCCCAAAAGGTCAAAGTAGTCAAAGTGGTTGCAAAGAAGAAATTATTTAAATAATAAAGTGAAGTGATGAGTGTACTATAATTCAAAG
>ML786831.1:301857-341746 GCA_009831015.1 Picea engelmannii | reverse complement strand
ATAATAAAGTGAAGTGATGAGTGTACTATAATTCAAAGTGGATACAAAATAAATTATTTTAATAATAAAGTTAATGGAGAAATTACTAAGTGGACAAGTGGTTAGAAGTGGGTTAGCCCTAAAATAAGGAAAGTGGTTTAAGATGGTTAGAAGGTAACCCCATGACGAAGCTACATAAAAGTATAAATAAGAGGAAAAGGTCTCTCATTTTCATTACACTTGAGCATATTGAATATCTACAAGTGAATGAGGTAACCAAAGGATATCTAAGGATAATTTCAGAGGGAAGGTGAAGTAAAGAAGGCCAAAATTCAAAGGAGGATAAATTCTTTCGATGATTCTTTCTAAGGTATGTTATTTACATGTCATCTCACCATTTTCGCAACAAATTTTTTTATGGAATGATTTAGACCGAAAAATATGGATCATTGAGGAAACATATCCATGTAGTTGTGATAAAATTTTCAGCTTGTGGGTCGTTGTATTTGTGGAGTTACACTTCGTGGAAAATAGGGTTTTTGGCTAGTCCTGAAACTAGTCTAAAACAGGTGTTTCAGGGAAAAATGTCAAAATTATTCATAACAAATCC
This sequence comes from Picea engelmannii, assembly GCA_009831015.1. Taxonomy (NCBI): domain Eukaryota; kingdom Viridiplantae; phylum Streptophyta; class Pinopsida; order Pinales; family Pinaceae; genus Picea; species Picea engelmannii. The sequence continues at coordinate 341,157 of ML786831.1, read as the reverse complement.
AAATTCAATAAGAACAAATGTATTGGTTAGAGTACATTCTTTAGTATTATGTGTACCATTTTCATATATATACATCAAATATTCCATGTAGGGAATTCTCTACAAGTTCTATCTCTAGAATAAACTAGAATTCAACAAGGTATGCCATTTTTGCTATAACTCATTGTTTGGGAGGTTCCAAGAAGTGAAACCTGGAGAAATTGTAGACAAGACACTGAAGAAAAATGTGTACTATTTTTAGACCTTTATTCATTACAAGTATATAGTTATGATTATTTCAAGTTAGGGATTTTGACTAATCCAAAATTAGTCATGTGAGACTAAAGTACAGTTTGATGAAAATACTAGTCTCTTGTTGTTAAAGTTAAGGAAGGTTTGAAGTTATGTGATCATATACACCAGATCTATTACAGAGTTACAAATCATATTTGGATGATGAAATTGATGAGGGATTTTGGTTGAGGTACATGTTGGGTACATGGTTTTGACAAGTAGTTGATGAGTTGGCACATACATGAGGTGTATAGTTGATGATGTTTGTACATATTGATGAGTCATAGTTTATGTGTATTTGATGCATGATTGGTACATATTTGGTGCATGGTTGATGCACTCATTGATGGTACAGGTTGAGGTACAGGTTGGTGCATGGTTTATGAACTTGTTTATGGTACATGTTGATTACAAGTTGTTTGGTATAGGCTGTTACAGGTTGTTTGGTGCAGGTTGATTGGTACAAGTTTACATCAGTATATATCACAGTGATAGTGTGACAGTGGTTCCATCATTCTACTTATATTTTAGGGAGGTTGGATGGGGCAAGGATAGGTGGTTGTAGCCACCTTCCGGTTGTAGCCGGAGAACATCGGGGGTTTTAGCCTCCTTCTAGTTGTAGCCAGAGAATTGGGGAGTTGGAGCTTCCCTCAAGTTGTAGCTTGAGAAACTAGGGGGTTGGAGGCTCCTTCCATTTGCAGCTAGAAAGCAAAGGAAGTAGGTTCTTCCAATGAATGTAATTCTTAAAGACATATACGAAAAATATTTACGTGGTTTTATCCCACTTTGGGTTTCCATGTAAAATCATTGGTGTACTATGTATCTGTATGATTGCTCATTTGTTCATTGTTTATTTACTCTGAAACTATTGGATGATAATGATACATTGATATAACACTTACATTTTATGGTTAAAAAGGATTAAATTTCTCTATTACTGATTCACCCCCCCTCTCAGTAATCCAACAATTGGAATCAGAGCAGGTTCCTTCAGAAATCATTTTAACCACTGAAAGGTATATCATGGAGAGCAACACCATGTATAAAAATGGAATACCACAGTTTGATGGACATAAGTACACATTCTGGATTAGAAGGATAAAAACATATATACATGCACAGGGATTTGAAATTTGGCAACCAGTAGTAGATGGATACAAAGAACCAACAATTTCTCCAACAAGTGAAAAATCAATGAAACTCAGTCAAAATAATTCCAAAGCCACAAATGCACTTCTGAATGGTCTTCATGAATGGGTATATACAAAAGTTGTACATTGTAAATCCACTAAAGAGATTTGGGACAAACTTCAAAATATTCATGAAAGAGATTCAAAAGTCAAAGCATTAAAACTTCTAACTTACAGAGGTCAGTTCAAACAGCTAAAGATGAAAGAAGATGAGAATATTTCAGCTTACTTCTTACGAGCCGATGAAATAGTGAATGCAATCATAGGATTGGGAGAAGAAATTGAAGAATTTGTAATTGTTCAAAAGGTACTAAGATCTCTTATTATGAGATTTGATCATAAGATATCATCACTAGAACAAAGAGAAGATCTAGACTCAATAAACAAGGACAAACTACATGGAATCTTCACAGCATATGAAATGAGAACTGAATAGGAAAATCCAAATATAAAAGAAGCAACTTTCAAAGCATCCAAAAGTTCAAAGAAAAAGGGAAAGAAAAAGGAACATAGTAGAACAATGACTTCTCAGAAGATGATGAAGAAGAAGTGGCCAAATTTGTCAGAAGATTGAACAAGGGAACCAACGATTGATATAAAGGTAAGATTCCCTTGATTTGTTTTAATTGTGATGGTATTGGTCATTTTTCTAACAAATGTCCCAATAATAGAAATAAGAGGAATAATGAAGATTACTCAAATAGAAAACAAACATATAAATTCAAAAGAACCAAAAAGAAAGATTTCAAGAAAAGATTATGCACTAAAGAAGACATTTCATCATCAGATGAAGATGAAGTCAGTGACAGTGAGACAAAAAGAGATCTATTCATGGAAGTAGAAGACTCTGATAAAGAAGACAATGGATAATAATACGAAGAGGCATAAGTTGACTACCGATAAGAATTGTTGAGTGCCGTAGAAGTTATAAGAAGAGAAAAGAAGAAAAACAAGAAGCTACAAGCAAAACTAGAGAAGAAAGAAGACAATCATGAACTAGAACAAATGATCATGAAATTGAAATTTCAAATAGAATAAGATAAAATAATTGAAGAATCACTCAAAGAACAACTAGAAGAAAGAGACATGATCATTGGAAATTTGGAAGTAGAGATTGTCACATTGATAAAGGATCTTCAAAAGAAAAATATGCAGAACAACTCAATATTTTTGGATGACATTATCAATAGTCAAAAGCCTCATCTCCGGAATTGGATACAATCAGACAGAAAAGGGATCAAGCTCCAAAACAACAGAACAAGATATCCAAAAGATTATGCAGAAAAAATTAAAGAGGATATGAAGACCTACAAGGAAGATTACAAGGACACTCCTCCACCGAAAAGATTCAGATTTCAAAATCAACGACTGACATAAACAAATAGGCCTCAGGAAGAAGAAGGATTCATAAAAGTAAATCCTTTCAGAAGATGTTCAACTCCCAGGTATCAAAATATCATTTTTGGTGTATGTTATGCGTGTAATAATTTTGGACATAAAGTTGTAAGTTGGAAAGCTAATAGGAGGAACATAAACAACTTTGAAAGTCATACACAAAATGGTTATCCAAGAAGGCCTATTGAAACACAGAGAAGAAACCACAACAAGTTTGAATCATTAAGCACTGAAGTGGAATGATACAAGTGAAACAACTTTGGACACATGGCTAAAAATTGTAGAATGACAGTCCCTCCTAGAGAACCACAATAGAACTACAACATTCACATACATGAACCTCAAAAGAGAACATGGATAAGAAAGAAGAATCAATATAGAAATGAAGAATGAACACTCACTCTACAAGCTAAGTAGAAGAAACGTGGTTCATATGTTGATAATGGATGTTCAAAACACATGACAGGTGATAAAGACAACTTTCTTACATTAAGAAAGGAAAGAGATGGATCAGTCTCCTTCAGAAATAATGATTCAGCTAAAATAATTGGAAAAGGCAGAGTAAGAATTGGAAACAAGAGTACCAAGGAAGAAAATGTTCTACTAGTAGAATATATGAAACATAATAATCTAAGTGTAAGTCAAATGTGTGACCAAGGTCATAAAATTACTTTCGATTCACAGAAGTGAGAGATAAGATAAGAAGGTTAAGGAAAATTGATTGCAACAATTGCAAGATCTTCAAGTAACATATATGTATTAAGTGAAATTGGAAATGAAAAGTGTTGTCTCGGAAAGGAAGATGAAAGTTGGCTATGGCACAAAATAATGGGTCACATACACTTTCATAACCTTATCAAAGTCAGCAAAAAGGAAGCATTTAGAGAAATGTCCCAAATCACAAAACCAACCAACACTTTATGCAAGCATTGTCAACAAGGAAAACAAACAAAGACCAGGTTCAAATCAAAGGAATATTCAACAACAATACCACTAGAAATTGTGCATATTAATCTAGTTGGACAAAATACAACAAATGGTTTAAAAGGTGAGAAATACTTTATGTTATTAGTTTATGATTATACAAGAATGACTACAGTTTTCTTTCTCGGGAATAAGTCAGAAGATTTTGAAAACTTCAAGGTCTACAAGGAAATGGTTGAAAATGAAATGGATTCAAAAATCAAATGTTTGAGATTTGATAATGGAGGAGAGTTCACTTCAAAGGAATTTATGGACTACTGTAGCAGACACGAAATAAAAATATAATTCTTTGTTGCTAGGACACCTCAACAGAATGGAGTTGTTGAAAGAAAGAACAATATAGTACAAGAAATGGATCGAACAATGCTAATGGATTCAAAATTGAAATATGTTGTTTGGACACATCCAGTTCATACAACAATTCACATTAAAAATAGATTAATTCTCATAAACAACAATGAAAAAACTACCTACGAGATATGGAAAGGAATACCAATAAATGTGAAGCACTTCAGAGTATTTGGAAGAAAACTCTACATCAAAAGAGAAGATGACAGAATGGGAAAGTTTGACTCTCATGTGGGCAAAGGAGTACTTGTTGGTTACTCAAGTACAAGGAAAGCATACAACTGTTACAATCTAAGGTTGAACAAAGTTGTGGAAATTATCAATGTAATAATTGATGAAATAGGTGGACGAGAATTAAAGGAAGAAGAAAATGAATCAATGGAACATATTTATGAAGAAGAAGCAGAAGATGAAGAAGAAGTATAAGGGGAAGATGAAGATGATCAAACAAAAGTAGAAGAGAAATTTCAACAAGTGCCTCCAAAGACACCTAGCAAATGAGTACAAAAGAATCATCCTTCAGATCATATTATTGGAAAAAAGATGTAGGAGTTGAGACTAGAAGAAGAATATGTTCACCAGAACAAACCCACCTAGAACTCTTATCTATGATTGAACCAAGAAGTTTTGAATAGGCCATCAAGGATGGATTCTAGAATAAGGTCATGGATGAAGAATTGGATCAAATAGAGAAGAATGACACTTGGGAATTGGTTCCAAGACCAAAGAATAAGAATGTGATTGGCACAAAGTGGGTTTTCAGAAATAAATTGAATGAAGATGGACAACTTACAAGGAAAAGAGATAGATTGGTATGTAAAGGATACACACAAGTTGAAGGAATCTACTTTGAAGAGACATTTTCCCCAGTTTTCATAATGGAAGGAATCTGATTGCTTTTATCTTATGCATGCTCCAAGAATATTAAAGTGTATCAGATGGACATGAAATCTATTAAATTTGGCAGCATTGATAGTCATTCTCCAATGAGAGGCCATATGGGCCACCTTGAGGCTAGCTAGGGAGATTTGGAGAATTAACCAGTCTTGTGAGGTATTGAAAAAAACCAGGGGGAACGTACAACCTCTATGAGTCAAAACAAAAGTCAGGACAAACGAGATGCTATGTGAGTCTAATGAAAAAGTCACGGGGAACGTAAAAACCTCTATGACCATAGATAGTATACTTCAAAAGTCAGGGGGAATGCACAACCTATGTGAGCATAGACAGACTAGTGAAAAAGTCAGGGGGAATGTACAACCTATGTGAGCCATGAGAAAACGTCAAGGCATCTAGCAAAAGTTAGGTTGAATATGTTAAATTTGGCAGCATCAACAATCATTCTCCAATGAGAATCCATATGGGCCACCCTAAGGCTAGCTAGGGAGCTTTGGAGAATCAACCAGTCTTGTGAGGTATTGACAAAAGCCAGGGGGAACGTACAACCTCTATGAGTCAAAACAAAAGTCAGGATGAACGAGATGCTATGTGAGTCTAATGCAAAAGTCAGGGGGAACATACAACCTATGTGAGCATAGACATTCTAGTGCAAAAGTCAGGGGGAATGTACAACCTCTGCAAGAATAGATGGACTAGTGAAAAAGTTAGGGGGAACGTACAACTTGTGTGAGCCTAGTCAAGCCTTGTGAGCCAAGAGAAAAAGTCAAGGCACCTAGAAAACGTTAGGTTGAATAAAAAAATCCTATGAGCTAGAAACAATCAATATTCCTAATATTGCAAATGATATAAATGTATTGATCTAGTGCCTTGGCACATGTAACATTATCCACCATGAAGAGAATTTTGAATTGCCTTGTAAAGAGTCGATTTGTAACTAAATTCTTAAGTCTAGTTCTATTTTAGAACTAAAGTGTAATGTTGAGTTGTAACTGAAGTCTTAAGTCTAGTTCTATTTTAGAACTAAAGTGTAATGTTGAGTTGTAACTGAAGTCTTAAGTTTAGTTCTATTTTAGAACTAAAGTGTAATGTTGAGTTGTAATTGAATTCTTAAGTCTAGTTCTATTTTAGAACTAAAGTGTAATGCTGAGTTGCAACTGAAGTCTTAATTCTAGTTCTATTTTCGAACTAAAGTGTAATGTTGAGTTCTAACTAAACTCTCAAGTCTAGTTCCATTATCGAACTATATTATACCAGTCTCAAGTCTAGTTCTAAGTTCAAAATAAAGTATGAAGTTGTGCTATGATTAAAGCATGCAAACAAGTTACTATTTCTAGTCTCTCCTCTTCTCCTCTTTAGCCTATATAAGTAGAGGTCGACCCCTCTCTTCAACACAGTTTTGATATACAGGTTAAGGGAGAAGAAATAGAGGAGCATATTAGTGATAAAGAGGCAACATACCAAAGAAACATATCATTGTTGTATATCAGCAATAGAGGCTTCATATCAGAGACATATATCATCAACATATCAATGATGTATATAAACAATAGAGGAAACATATCAGAGGTCTATTTCAGTAAGGTCTCTTATATCTTTGTCAGGTTAGAGTCATCTTGTCAAGCTCTTTAAGAGAAGAAAATTCATGGTGGATATTTGTAAGTGATCGTACATTATTAATGCAATAAAGGAATATCGTTTGTTGGGTTTTTTCTCCATGTACATGGTTTCCCCGGGGTATATGTGTTGTTGATGTGCATGCTTACTTATCTACATAGTTTTTTTCTATTCGGTTATGATTTGGTATTGTTGAAGTGTATTAAGTTGGAATCAAAGTGTTGAAGAAAATAAAAGAAATAATCTGCATAAGAAATTGAGCTCATAATTTAACATGGTATCAAAGATTAGGGTGTGTTAAATGTGTTGAAGTGCAGAAGCAGGTACACATAGATCCAAGCTAGCATGATTAAGTTTCCAGTGTGAATTCCATGGCATCCTCCATTTAAGTCAGAGCTGAGGATAGGCTTGAAGGAGCTACAAACTTCAATGTGTGGAAGCTCTGGATAACAAATATCCTGCAAGAGCATGATCTTGAGCAGTATGTGACCATAGTGGTGGAGGAAACCATGAATAATGTAGGAAGAGAGGCCTTCAATAAGAGTCAAGAAAAGGCCAAGAGAATCATCTTTGACTCAGTCAAAGACAGTATAATGCCTGCAATTACTTCGTTAATGTTTTCCAAGGGCTGTATGGATACCTTGGTGAATCTGTATGAGAAACGGGCTCCAAGTCATAAGAGGAAACTTAAGCACAATATTAAGTATTTGAATATGGATAAAGGTGAATCAGTGGCATCTTTCTATTCCAGGATAGCCCATATCAGAGATCATATTTTGGTCACAGGGGTGACAGTGGATGATGATGATTTAGTGCAAGCCATTTTTTACGCTATTCCTTCTTCATGGGAGACCTTGTTATCCAGTGTAAGTGGGAGAGAGATTCGGCCCACATTTGAGAGTTTATGGCATGATTTCATCCATGAGGAGATTCTCATAGCTACCAGGAGCGATCCAACGAAAGAAGAGTGCTCAACTTTAGCATCAAGATTCGAGGGAAAGAAGAAAGGAACTTTCCAGAAAGGCTCTCAGAGGAAGCTAAACACCAAAGGTACATTCAAAGGCAAGAATATTGATACATATAAGATTAAATTCTTTAGTTGTAATAAGTTGGGTGATTTTTCTAAACATTGTTGGATTATAAAGAAATATCCAAGGAAAGGGAATCATCATGCATCAACTACTAAGGATGATGAATCCAAAAAAAATTAGGAAAGTCCTTCTAATGAAAAAGAAAATATAAAAGAATATTACTTGTTTTCTACCATATCTAGTTTAGTTTTTGTGGGGATGAAAACTTGGTTAGTAGACAATGGTGCATCAAAGCACATGACAGGGTACAAGGATATCCTCTCATATTTCGAGACAAAATATTTTTCAAAGCGTGTTGAGCTTGGGGATGAAAAATGTTATAATATAGAGGCAGTAGGCTCTATCTCCTTTAGATTGGAATTTGGGGCTAGACTTCATTTTGATGAAGAATCATATGTTCCAGGGATCAAGAAGAATCTACTATCAGTTGCAACCCTCGAGGACAAGGGATATTGGGTGATCTTCAAGGAAAGGAAGGCACTACTATGGGCTAAAGGTAGCCAATTAAGTACAACGGAACCCATTGGAACTCGCAGTGGAGGACTGTACGTCGTGTCAGGACAGTTAGTTCAAGAATTGGCTCATGATGTGACTAGCTCCAACGCGTTGTGGCATAGAATACTTGGACATCTTCATTACAAAGCTCTTCCAGATCTATAGAACATGGTATGTGGCATGCCCTCTATTTCTCTTAGTAAAAATGAAATTTGTATGGGATGTATGCTAGGTAAAAATATTAAGAAATCATTTCCTAGTAGTGACAACAAAGCTTAGGGCATCTTAGATATGGTTCATTTTGATGTATGTGGTCCCATGTCATCTCTCTCACTCGATGGTTGTTTGTATTATGTCATTTTTATTGATGATTACTCAAGAAAATGTTGGATATATTTTCTTAAAGCTAAAAGTGACACATTTGATAAATTCAAAGAGTATAAAGACTTTATTGAAAATTAGATAGGGAAACACATCAGAATCCTTAGAACGTACAATGGAGGAGAGTTTAAATCTATTCACTTTGAGGATTTCTACAATTTAGAAGGAATCAAGAGACAGTTGATCGTGCCATATAACCCTAAGGAAAATGGAGTTACTGAGAGGGAAAACAAGAAAATTTGTGAGGTAGTTAAAGCAATGATGTTTGACCAGGATTTTCCAAATTCTTTATGGGAAGAAGCTACCTCCATTGTCGTGTATATTCAGAACAGGTTTCCACATGCTATATTGAAGGAAAAGACTCCTGAAGAGGTATTCTCATAGATCAAAAATGAAGTAGGGAATCTAAGGATATTTGGGTGTCCTGTGTATATTCATGTCCCTAAGGAAAAGAGGACAAAGATGGAAACCTCAAGAAAGAAAAGGGGTTTTGTGGGGTAAAGTGAGAACTCCAAGGCTTACATGATTTATGTACCAGGTTAGAGGAAAATAGAGGTAAGCAAAGATGTTACTTTCCATGAGGAATCCGTATTTAATAAATCCAAAGAACTTTAGTAGGAATCATAAGCAGTTCAACCAACTTCACCCTCTTCTAAAAATGAAGAGTCAGATGATCAGAGGGAGGAACCTCGTGAAGGGACAAGTAATGTGCCCCTATAACCTACTGGAGTGTTAGAAATAACTCTTGAAGAACCTCCAGTCAAAAGGAAGCCATGGTATCTTAAAGAAATAGTGCAGGAAGCAGAAAGGATTGTTACTCCCAAAGGAACTTTCAGGGAAAGGAAGAGGCCTCATAGGTTTGGAGGCTATGTTGCATTGATGAGAAACATTAGTGATGCCTAAAATTCTTCATTTGAAGAAGCAGATAAATTACAAGTATGGAAGGATTCCATGCTTGAGGGTTGCAAGTCTATTATAAAGAACAATGTTTGGGACATTGTGTCGTGGCCAAAAGACAAATCTGTGGTTTCTTCCCAATGGATCTATAAGATCAAACATACAACTGATGGAAGTGTGGAAAATTTGAAGAAAATATTTAGCCAGATGCTTCACTTAGAAAGAAGGAATCGAATACGAAGAGAATTTTTCCCCTGTAGCCAAGTACACCTCCATTCGAACTATTATTGCTTTTGCTTCCATTCTTGGTCGGAAGTTACATCAGATGGATGTAAAAAGAACATTCTTGAATGGAAAGATTGAACAAGAGGTCTTTGTGGAACAACCAGATGGTTTTCTACTACATAACAAAGGAACTCATGTATGCAATCTAAGGAAGGCCTTTTATGTTATTAAGAAGGCTCCCAGAGTTTGGTATGACACGATTGATGGATTTCTTAAAAGTCTGGGATTTCAGAAAAGTGATGTTGACTCAAATTTGTACTTCAAGGTAAGAGGTAACCAACCTGTTATACTAATATTGTATGTCGATGATCTATTTCTAATAGGATATGAAGGGATAATATCTTGGTGTAAGAGGGAGCTAACCTCATAATTCGAGATGAAAGACTTAGGCTTGATGCATTACTTCCTAGGATTGGAAGTATGCCAAAGACAAGGAGAGATATTTCTGACACAAGGAAAATACACAATGGATGTACTAAAGAGGTTTGGTATGATGGATTGCAAATTTGTGTCTACTCCAATGATTACCAACCTGAGGAAGCTGCGTGATTTTGATACAGGTTCAAATTTGGTGGATCCCACCATGTATTGGCAGTTGATTGGATCATTGATGTACATGATCCACACTAACCTAGATATATGCTATGCAGTGATTGCAATGAGTGAGTTCATGACTAAACCAAGACAGAGACATTGGGTGGTAGAAAAACACATCTTGACATATATGAGAGGGACCATTACTTATGGTCTGAGATATACATCCACTGGTGGTTTATTTCTTCATAGGTATGCAGATGTTGACTGGGCAGGAAGCCCAGTGGATCAGAAGAGTACCTCTGGATACTGCTTTAGTTTAGGATCCACTATGATCTCTTGGTCAAGATGGAAGCAAGGATCCATTACACAGAGTACAGTAGAGGCTGAATACATTGCAGCAAGTGATGCTAGCAAGGAGGCAATATGGCTCAAAAAATTGGTTTTGGGGTTGTTTGGATACAATCTCAAGATGATGGTGGTTCACTGTGATAATCAAAGTTGCATAAAATTGATAGAGAAACCAGTATTTCACGATAGGTCAAAACATATTGACATAAGGTAGCACTACATCCGAGAATTGGTCCAAAGAAAAGTTGTAAAGTTACAGTACATAACCATGAGGGAGTAGGTACCTGATATCCTGACCAAGCCTCTGACCTCGAGACAGTTTGTGCAGCTGAGAGGCAAGATTGGTGTGGTTGAGAATGACTCCCTCGCTAAGAGGGAGTGCTAAATTTGGCAACATCGATAGTCATTCTCCAATGAGAGGCCATATGGGCCACCCTAAGGCTAGCAAGGGAGATTTGGAGAATCAACCAATCTTGTGAGGTATTGATAGAAGCCAGGGGGAACGTACAACCTCTGTGATTAAAACCAAAAGTCAAGACAAACGAGATGTTATGTGATTCTAATGAAAAATTCAGGGGGAACGTACAACCTCTGTGAGCATAGACAGTCTAGTGAAAAAGTCAGGGCGAATGTACAACCTCTTTGAGCATAGACAAACTAGTGCAAAATTCAGGGGGAACGTACAACCTCTGTGAGCCTAGTCAAGCCTTTTGAGCCATGAGCAATAGTCAAGGAACCTAGCAAAAGTTAGGTTGAATATAAAATTCCTATGAGCTAGAAAGAAATGATATTCCTAATATTGCAAATGATATAAATGTATTGATCTAGTGCGTTGGCACGTGTAACATTATCCACCATGAAGAGAATTTCGAATTTCCTTGTAAAGACTCGAGTTGTAACTGAAGTCTTAAGTCTAGTTCTATTTAATAACTAAAGTGTAATGTTGAGTTGTAATTGATGTCTTAAGTCTAGTTCTATTTTAGAACTAAAGTGTAATGATGAGTTGTTATTGAAGTCTTAAGTCTAGTTCTATTTTAGACCTAAAGTGTAATGTTGAGTTGTAACTAAAGCCTTAAGTCTAGTTCTCTTTTAGAACTAAAGTGTAATGCTGAGTTGCAATTGAAGTCTTAAGTCTAGTTCTATTTTTGAACTAAAGTGTAATGTTGAGTTGTAACTGAATTCTCAAGTCTAGTTCTATTTTCGAACTAGAGTATACCAGTCTCAAGTCTAGTTCTAAGTTCGAACTAAAGTATGAAGTTGATTTATGATTAAAGAATGCAAACAAGTTACTATTTCGAGCCTCTCCTCTTCTCCTCTTCATCCTATATAAGCAGAGATCGACCCCTCTCTTGAACACAGTTTTGATATGCAGGTTAAGGGAGAAGAAATAGAGGAGCATATCAGTGATAAAGAGGCAACATACCAAAGCCTCATATCAATGTTGTATATCAGAAATAGAGGCTTCATATTAGAGGCATATATCAACAACACATCATTGATGTATATCAACAATAGAGGCAACATATCAGAGGTGTATTTCAGCAAGGTCTTTTAGGTGTTTGTTAGGTCAGAGTCATCTTGGCAAGATCTTTAAGAGCAGAACATTCATGGTGGATATTTGTAAGTGATATTACATTATTAATGCAATAAAGGAATATCATTTGCTGGGGGTTTTCTCCCTGTACAAAGTTTCCCCAGGGTATATGTGACATCCCCCCAAAATAAATATTTTTATGTGCTGGAAATTAATTTTTGTTTTCGGCAAATTCGAATCTAGAAATTTTTTTCCATTTATGGAAATTCCAAATTTTGAATTTAATAATTGTATTTAATTATTGTGACTGTTGGGTAGAGGTCTGTTTGGATCCAACTAACTATTTGACTATGACACTTGTATCACAACAGAATAATTATATTAACTGCAGGAGGACAAATGGAACAGCCATGTTAAAATCAGTTGACCATGACTCCATGAGTGGGGAACAAGTTGGATCTGCCTCTAGGCTAATGATTACAAGCGGCAAATCAGAGATTTGGCCATTGGCAGCCCCTGAAAATCCCCAAAAGAGGGAAAAGACCTGGGCAAAAATGGATAAATAGCATATGTGAGGAGGCGGGACGCTGCCAAGTATGCTGGGAAAGGATTCCTGAGCTCTATTGCTGTTATGAACACTGTGGATTGAGTGTGAGGCAAGAGGAGTTTGTTGAAATATAATCGCCTTGTTGTTATGAGCACTGTTGAGTAAGTGTGAGGCAAGAGGATAACTGTTGGAACTGAAGGACATAGCTAAGGAGGAGTTTCCAAGTTCACCCTCATGGATTCATGGTCAGGCTAGGGGGTGAATCGGGAAAGTGATTTTGGCTTCCCTGTTCTACGGTTGGGAGGAACGTGGTTGTTTCCTTTGTCTCCCCGCAGATTGGAATTCAGATATGTTAAATTTTCTCCTTCTTTGTTCTGAATGAATTTACATTTGTTGCAATGTGTTTGATTGGAACTGGAATGATTTCCATTCTTTGTCTAAATGAATTTATATTTGATGCAATGTATGTGTTAAATCGGAACCGAAACCTAAACACTGACCATGAACCTACGGTAAATCTGATCTCAAGTGATCCCTTTCTGAACGAATGATAGAAATTGGCCTTTTTATTCGTTATGAAAGATGAAATCCCGAACTCTGAAATAATGTTTGTATTTGTTATAAAATTTAACATAATATAAAATTCTTATGAGCTAGAAACAAACAATATTCCTAATATTGCAAATAATATAAATATATTGATATAGTGCACTGGCATGTGTAAAATTATCCACCATGAAGAGAATTTTGAATTGCCTTGTAAAGAGTCGAGTTGTAACTAAAGTCTTAAAGTCTAGTTCTATTTTCGAACTAAAGTGTAATGTTGAGTTGTAACTGAAGTCTCAAGTCTAGTTCTATTTTCGAACTAAAGTGTAATGTTGAGTTGTAACTGAAGTCTCAAGTCTATTTCTATTTTCTAACTAAAGCATACCAGTCTCAAGTCTAGTTCTATTTCAAACTAAAATGTAATGTTGAGTTGTAACTGAAGTCTCAAGTCTAGTTCTATTTTTGAACTAACGTATATCGGTCTCAAGTCTAGTTCTATTTTTGAACTAACGTATACTGGTCTCAAGGCTAGTTCTAAGTTCAAACTAAAGTATGAAGCTGAGTTATGATTAAAGCATGAAAACAATTTACTATTTCGAGCCTATCCTCTTCAACTTATATAAGCAGAGGCCGACCCCTCTCTTCAACATAGTTTTGATATGTAGGTTAAGGGTGAAGAAATAGAGGCACATATCAGTGATAAAGAGGCAATATACCAAAAAACCATATCAATGATGTATATCAACAATAGAAGGTGCATATCAGAGGAGTATATCAACAACATATCAATGTTGTATATCAACAATAGAGGCCGCCACATCAGAGGTGTATTTCAACAAGATATTTTAGGTCTTTGTCAGGTCATAGTCATCTTAGCAAGCTCTTTTTGATATTTGTAAGTGATCTTACATTATTAATGCAATAAAGGAATATCGTTTGCTTGGGTTTTTCTCCCTATACAGGGTTTCCCCAGGGTATATGTGTTGTTGATGTGCATTCTTACTTATATACATAGTTATTTATATTCGATTATGATTTGGTATTGTTGAAGTGTATTAAGTTGGAATCAAAGTGTTGAAGAAAAAAAAAGAATTAATCTGCATAAGAAATCAAGCTCAAAATTTAACATGGTATCAGAGCTTAGGGTGTGTTAAGCATGTTGAAGTGTAGAAATAGGTACACACAGATCCAAGATAGCTTTATTAAGTTTCCAGTGTGAAGTCCATGGCATCCTCCATTTCAGTCAGGGTTGAGGATAGGCTTGAAGGAGCTGCCAACTTCAATGTGTGGAAGCTTGGTATAAAAAATATCTTGAAGGAGCATGATCTTGAGCAATATGTGACCACAGTGATGGAGGAACCCATGAATAATGCAGGAAGAGAGACCTTCAGGAAGATTCAAGCAAAGGCCAAGCGAATCATCTTTGACTCAGTCAAAGATAGTATAATGCCTGCAATGACTTCGTTGATGACTGCCATGGACTGTATGGATACCTTGGTGAATTTGTATGAGAAACAGGCTCCAAGTCAGAATAGGACACTTAAGAACAAACTTGAGTATTTGAATATGGAGAAAGGTGAATCAGTGGAATATTTCTCTTCCAATATAGCCCAGATCAGAGATCAACTTTTGGTCACAGGGGTGGCAGTGGACGATGATGATTTAGTGAAACACATTTTTGATGGTCTTCCTTCTTCATGGGAGACCTTCTTATCCAATGTAAGTGAGAGAGATATTTAGCCCATGTTTGAGAGGTTATGGCATGATTTCCTCCAGGAGTAGAGTCACATAACTACCAAGAGTGAGGCAACAAAAGAAGAGAACTCAAATTTAGCATCAAGATTCAAGGGAAAGAAGAAAGGCACTTTCTAGAAAGGCTCTCAAAGGAATCCAAACACCAAAGGTACATTCAAAGGCAAGAATATTGATACATCTAATATTAAATGCTTTAGTTGTAATAAGTTGGGTCATTTTGCTAAATATTGTTGGTTTACAAAAAAATATCCAAGGAAAGGGAAACATCATTCCTCAACTTCTGAGGATGATGAATCCAAAAGAAAGCAGAAAAGTCCTTCTAATGAGATAGAAAATAGAAAAGAATATTACTTGGTTTCTTCCTTATCTAGTTCATTTTTCATGGGGCTGAAAATTTGGTTAGTAGATAGTGGTGCATCAAAGAACATGATAGGGTACAAGGATATCCCCTCATATTTTGAGACAAAATATTTTGCAGAGCATGTTGAGCTTGGGGATGACAAATGTTACAACATAGAGGGAGTAGGCTCTATCTCCTTCAGATTGGAATCTGGGGCTAGAATTCATGTTGATGAAGCATTATATGTTTCAGGTTTCAAGAAGAATCTACTATCATTTGCAACCCTTGAGGACAAGGGATATTGGGTGATATTCAAGGATAGGAAGGCACTAATATGGGATAAAGGTAGCCACTTAAGTACAACATAACCCATTGGAACTTGCAGTGGAGGACTGTACATCATGTAGGGACAGTCAGTTCAGGCATTGGCTCATGATGTGACTAGATCCAATGAGTTGTGGCACATAAGACTTGGACATCTTCATTACAAAGCTCTTCCATATCTACAGACATGGTATGTGGCATTCCCTCTATTTCTCTTAGTAAAAATGAAATTTGTAAGGGATGCATGCTAGGTAAAAATATAAAGAAATCATTTCCTAGTAGTGACAATAGAGCTCAGGGCATCTTGGATCTAGTTCATTCTAATGTATGTGGTACCATTTCATCTCCCTCACTTAGTGTTTGTTTGTATTATGTCATTTTTATTGATGTTTACTCAAGAAAATGTTGGATATATTTTCTTAAAGATAAAAGTGACACATTTGATAAATTCAAAGAGTATAAAGCCTTTATTGAAAAGAAGACATGGAAACACATCAAAATCATTAGAACAAACAATGGAGGAGAGTATTAATCTCTTCAGTTTGAGGATTTCTGCAAGTCAGTAGGAATCAAGAGACAGTTGACCGTGCCATATAACCCTAAGGAAAATGGAGTTACTGGGAGGGAAAACAGGAAAATTTGTGAGGCAGTTAAAGCAATGATGTTTGACCAGGATTTGCTAAATTCTTTATGGGAAGAAGCTACCTCCATTGTCGTGTATATTCAGAACAGGTTTCCACATGCTATATTGAGGTAAAAGACTCCTGAAGAGGTCTTCTCAGGGATCAAAAATGAAGTAGGGAATCTAAGGATATTTGGGTGTCCTGTGTATATTCATGTCCCTAAGGAAAAGAGGACAAATATGGAACCTTGAGGCAAGAAAGGGGTTTTTGTGGGGTACAATGAGAACTCCAAGGCTTATAGGATTTATGTACCAAGTCAGAGGAAAATAGAGGTAATCATAGATGTTACTTTCCATGAGGAATCCACATTTAAGAAATCTAGAGAGCTTCAACAGGAATCAAAAGCAGTTCAACCAGCTTCACCCTCTTTTTAAAATGAAGAGTTAGATGATCATAGGAAGGAACCTCGTGAAGGGCCAAGTAATGATCCCCTAGAACCTACTGGAGTGTTAGAAATAACTCTTGAAGAATCTCCAGCCAAAAGGAATCCAAGGTGGATTAAATAAATAGTGCAAGAAGCAGAAAGGACAACTACTCCCAAAGGAACTTTCAAGGAAAGTAAAAGGCCTCATAGGTTTGGAGGCTATGATGAGCAGAATTAGTGATGTAGAACCTTCTTCATCCAAAGAAGAAGATAAATTGCAAATATGGAAGGATTCCATGCTTGAGGAATACACGTCTATTATAAAGAACAATGTTTGGGACATTATGCTGAGGCCAAAAGACAAGTCAATGGTTTCTTCCAAATGGATCTATAAGATAAAAAATGTAGCTGATGGAAGTGTGGAAAAGTTGAAAGAAATATTTGTAGCCGGAGGCTTCACTCAGAACGAAGGAATCGACTACAAAGACACCTTTTCTCTTGTAGCCAGGTATACCTCCATTCGAACTATTATTGCTTTAGCTCACGTTCTTGGTTGGAAGATACATCAGATGGATGTAAAAATGACATTCTTGAATGGAAATATTGAAGAGGAGGTCTTTGTGGAATAACCAGATGGTTTTTTACTGCATAAAAAAGGCAGCACTCATGTATGCAATCTAAGGAAGGCCTTGTATGGTCTTAAGCAGGCCCCTAGAGTTTGGTATGACAGGATTGATGGATTTCTTAAAAGCCTGGGCTTTCAGAAAAGTGATGCTGATGCAAATCTGTAATTCAAGGTAAGATGTAACCAACCTATTATAATAATCTTGTATGTTGATGATATCTTTCTATCAGGAGATGAAGGGCTAATAGCCTGGTGTAAGAGGGAGCTAACCTTAGAATTCAAGATGAAATACTTAGGCTTGATGCATTACTTCCTAGGATTGGAAGTATGGCAAAGACATGGAGGGATATTTTTGGCACAAGGAAAATACACAGTGGATGTACCAAATGGGTTTGGTATGATGGATTACAAATCCATT
Source organism: Picea engelmannii (assembly GCA_009831015.1). Lineage (NCBI taxonomy): Eukaryota > Viridiplantae > Streptophyta > Pinopsida > Pinales > Pinaceae > Picea > Picea engelmannii. The sequence continues at coordinate 323,283 of ML786831.1, read as the reverse complement.
TCTACTTCGATGATTACCAACCTGAGGAAGCTACATGATTCTGATACAGGTTCCGATTTTGTGGATCCCACCATGTATAGGCAACTGATTGGATCATTGATGTACATGATCTACACTAGGCCAGATATATGCTTAGTGATTGCAACAATTCAGTTCATGAATGAACTGAGATAGAGACACTGGGTGGAAGCAAAGCACATCTTGAGATATCTCAGAGGAACCATTACTTATGGTATGATATATACATCCAGTGGTGGTTTATTTTTTCATATGTATGTAGATGCTAAATGGGCGGGAAGCCCAGTGGATCGAAAGAGTACTTCTAGATACTGCTTCAATTTAGGATCCTCTATGATATCTTGGTCAAGCCAAAAGCAGGGATCCATTGCACAAAGTACAACATAGGTCGAGTACACTGCAGCAAGTGATGCTATCAAGGAAGCAATATGGATCAGAAAATTGGTTTTTGGGTTGTTTGGTGACAAGAGTGAGATGGCGGTGGTTCACTATGATAATCAAAGTTGCATAAAATTGATATAGAACCCAATATTTTAAAACAGGTCAAAACATATTGACATGAGGTACCACTACATCCACGACTTGGTCCAGAAAAAAACTGTAAAGTTACAGTACATAGCCACGAGTGACTAGGTAGTTGATATCCTGATGAAACCTCTGACCTCGAGAAAGTTTGTGCAGCTGAGAGGCAATATTGGTGTGGGACTCCCTCTCTTAGAGGGACTGTTAAATTTGGTAGCATCAACAGTCATTCTCCAATGAGAGGTTATGGGCCACCCAGAGTCTAGCTAGGGAGATTTGGAGAATCAACCAGTCTTCTAAGGTATTGAAAAAAGCAAAGGGGAATGTACAACCTCTGTGAGTCAAACCAAAAGTTATGATTAACGAGATCCTATGTGATTCTAATTAAAAAGTCAGGTGGAATGTACAACCTTTGTGAGCATAAACAATCTAGTGAAAAATTCAGGGGGAGCGTACAACTTTTGTGAGCATAAACAGACGAGTGCAAAATTTAGGGGGAATGTACAACCTCTGTGAGCCTAGTCAAACCTTGTGAGCCATGAGTAAAAGTCAATGCATCTTGTAAAAGTTAGGTTGAATATAAAATTCCTATGAGCTAGAAAAAAACGATATTCCTAATATTGCAAATGATATAAAAGTATTGATCTAGTGCATTGGCAAGTGTAACATTATCCATGATGAAGATAATTTTGAATTTCCTTGTAAAGAGTCGAGTTTTAACTAAAGTCTTAAAGTCTAGTTCTGATTTCGAACTAAAGTGTAATGTTGAGTTGTAACTGAAGTCTCAATTCTTTTTCTATTTTCTAACTAAAGTGTAATGCTGAGTTGTAACTGAAGTCTCAAGTCTAGTTCTATTTTCGAACTAAAGCATATCAATCTCAAGTCTAGTTCTATTTTCAAACTAAAGTGTAATGTTGAGTTGTAACTAAAGTCTCAAGTCTAGTTCTATTTTTGAACTAAAGTATACCAATCTCAAGTCTAGATCAAAGTTCGAACTAAAGTATGAAGCTGAGTTATGATTAAATCATGCAAACAAGTTACTATTTCGATACTCTCCTCTTCTCCTCTTCAACCTATATAAGCAGATGTCGACCCCTCTCTTCAACACAGTTTTGATATGTAGGTTAAGGGTGAAGAAATAGAAGTGCATATCAGTGATAAAGAGGCAACATATTGAAGAAGCATATTAGTGTTGTATATCAGCAATAGAGACTGCATATTAAAGGCGTATATCAGAAAAACATATCAATGTTGTATATCAACAATAGAGGAAGCACATCAGAGGTGTATTTCAGCAAGGTATTTTTGGTCTTTGTCAGGTCAGAGTCATCTTGGCAAGCTCTTTAAGAGTAGAACATTCATGGTGGATATTTGTAAGTGATCTTACATTATTAATGAAATAAAGGAATATTGTTTGCTAGGGTTTTCTCCCTATACAGGGTTTCCCTAGGGTATATGTGTTGTTGATGTGCATGCTTTCTTATCTACATAGTTATTTCTATTCGATTATGATTTGGCATTGTTGAAGTGTATTAATATGGAATCAAAGTGTTGAAGAAAATTTAATCCGCATAAGAAATCAATCTCATAATTTAACAAAATCATATTTGTTGAATGAGGAACTTGAAGAAGAAGTCTACATTGAACAACCAGAAGGATTTCAGTTGTGAGAGAACGCAAATTATGTGTGTAAATTGAAGAAGGCCTTGTATGGTATAAAACAAGCTGCTAGAGCATGGTACTCTAGACTGGATAAATATCTTGTTGGCATTTTTACAAGAAGGGTGTGTTTTTCATTGATGGAAAAAACAACAACAACGATGACAAACAGGCAAGCAAGGAAGATCAGCGGACAGGCAGGAAAGGAAGATCAGTAGATAGGCAGGCAAGGAAGAAGAACAACAGTGATCAAATGGCAAGATCAATAGTGTAAGCTCAGAAGGAGGAAAACAGTCAAAGCACGACAAAGGTTTTCAGAGTTTTGCAGATCGAGAAATCCAAAGGAAAGAGGTTCAAACTCACGATATACGAAATCGCGATAAAAATATTGACAGGTGATTCAAGAAGGACACATGGTGAACGACAAAGATTTTGTTTCGAAGTTTTGCAGATTGGGAAATCCAAAGGAAAAAAGGTTCAAACTCGCGATATACGAGATCATGAAAATATCTGGACTATCAGATCACCAAGGATTGTGGATGGTTGATCAGGCATGAAGAAGGCTCGTGAAGTGGTGAAATCGCGATAAGATCTGGGCTGTCAGATCTGGAGTAATTATGAAGAACCAACAACTGTTAGATATGGTGAAGTTGCAAGGCGGATAAGACCAAGAGTCATCCAACTCTCCAAAACTGTGAAGGAATCCTTTCTGTCCATCAAGGATAGTCGTGGACCGTTGGATCCATAGGACACATGGTGAAAGATCATTGTTTCGCTGACTAGAAAGTCAAAGGAGCGAAGTGCTCATTTGATTGGCTAGTGGTCATATCCTGTGGTCACATTGTCGAGAGATAGAGAAGCCAAGCCCTATTTTGAAGTTCATGACATGGAGAGTTGAGAGGACTCATCATAGAATACCCGAGATACGAAAGTGTGAAATGCATTTTTGAATAAGGCTGTGGTCATAGCCAGTGGTTACATCTGTAGAAGATAGAGGAAGGAGCTAGCGGTGTTAAGCTCCATCTCGGAGTCTTTGCGATCACGACCTAGAGCATCAAAATCCTTCATCACAGGAATTGTGATATGCGATATCACGATGAGACCTGGACCGTCGGATCATCGAAGATCTCGACCATTGATCAGGCTCGATGAAGTTTATAAATTCACGAAATAGGAAGTGCCTTTTGGCACAGCCTGTGGTCACCGGTGGTGGTCACGTGAAGGGAAGAAGCTAGTGGTGCTAAGCTCCATCTCGGAGTCTCAACGATCGCGACTTGGAGTGTCGAGATCCTTTATCACAGGAATGCCGAGATGTGAGATCATGAAATTAAAACTCTGTTTAGCACTCGGTCACAGCCAGTGGGCATATGAATTAAACATAAGACCCTACGAACTCCATCCAATGGTGCAGGTGAATTTAAGTATGATCAAAGGGATATTGTTTCTCTTCATAGTTAATCGATCAGTGGTGATTCATTTGTTGAAGCGGTCTTTGGAGGTTCACAGTGTAACTGCTAGAAACCACTGATGATTTCTGCCAGAGGACTCGAAAAGACTTATGTGTGATTGCCAGAGGAGCTAAAGAGTCTCAAGGAATTTGCCAGTGAAATGAATATTGTTCGTGGAGGCAATTGACAGATGGATGAGCATTGAAGTCTATAGCTACAATAGAGAGGATGAGCTCGACTGTGAAAGATAAGACAAAGAGTCTCAACTGTTGGAGAGGCTAAGGAATCTCAGCATAACACCCAGAGATGATGGACATATGGGTTTAACAGCCAGAGAAGATGAAGAGTTGCAATGATGAACAGGCAGAGAACTCAACATGAATATCATGTAGAAGCATTGCGCACAAGGCATGCACAAGGTGCACAGAGACTATAAGAAGGCAGAAGAAAGATGAGATGGGGTTGTTGTTGAGAGGGCTTCAGGTGTATATGAGGAGGAGGATGCAGTAGCTGAAATATAGAGAAGAGGAATAGTTCATTCAATGGATATGGCACACAGAGAAGAAATGACAGAAGAACATAAAGTGTAAGAGGAGTGTACAGAAGACATTGATGCAGACAGAGAAGTGCAGTGTAGCAGAACAGTGATGAGACTAGTAATCCCTTGAAGAAATTTATATCACTGTAATAAGTTTTAAGAGAAAAATATTTATAAACCAGGGTGGTTGGGAGGTGCTAGGGAGCACTGTTGTCCTTAGAGGTTCAAGTGGGTGCTTGAACACAGGGAGTTGTATCTTCCATCTCGTTGTAGCCAGAGAAACCAGGGTGGCAGGGAGGAGCAAGGGAGGACTGTTGTTCTCTATTTTACAGGTTGGTGCCTGTATAATTGGAAGTTGGTGCTTCCATCCAGTTGGTGCTAAAACACTTAGGGAGTTGGTTCTTCCTTCTAGTTGGTGCTAGACAAACCAGGGAGTTGGCGCTTCCTTCTAGTTGGTGCTAGAGAAACCAAAGAGTGGGTGCTCTCAGCAAGTAGCATCTTGCAAAACATAGGTTGTAACCTCATTATGAGTTGGTGATCATATGTATTATAATGTAAAGAATGTAAATATTACTTATCATATAAAGAAGAAGATGTTTTTACCCTGTATGGGTTTCCTCAGGAAATATCTGTCTCTGTGTATCTCATATGTGTGACTGATGTTGAATGTGTTATTGCTTATTTCCATGCATTATTGTGATTTTCATTGAGTTCTTTGTAAAGAGTTTAAAATAAGTATGATTGTTTAAGCACGGTAACAAATGATTCACGCNCTCAATTGTCCAACATATCTACAGAAGGAAGGGTTCAGAAAAGGAAGTGCAGACAACAACCTCTACATCAAGGTAACTCAATATAGTATTTTATTAATTGAAGTTTATGTTGATGATATTATTTTTGGAAGTATTGATGACAGGTTAAGATAGAAATTTGCAAAGGATATGTAGGATGAATTTGAAATGTCATTACTTGAAGAACTATCCTTCTTTCTAGGTCTTCAGATACGTCAAATCAACCAAAGAATTTTTATTTCTCAAACTAAGTATATTAGAGAAATTCTAAAGAGGTTCGGAATGGAATATTGTAAACCAGTTACCACTCCTATGCAAGCCAGTTACAAGTTGAGAAAACATGATGATTCAAAGTCTACAGACCAGAGGAAATATAGGTCAATGATTGGTATCTTACAATATGTGACATCATCCAGACCAAATGTAATGTAGACAATTGGACAGGTGGCACGATTTCAAGAAACCCCAAAGGAATCACATGTATTAGCAATGAAGATGATTTTCATATATCTCAAAGGAACAAAACAGTTTGGATTAGGGTATCCAAAAAGAAATGATCTATCACATATTTCCTACACAGATGGAGATTGGGTAGGTTGCATTGATGATCGACGAAGCACAAGTGGAGCAACGTTCTACTTGGGTGAGTGTTTAGTATCTTGGCTAAGAAAGAAACAATCATCAATATATTTATCTACAATCGAAGCAGAGTATATTGCAGCAGCATGATGTTGTACTCAAGTTCTATAGATGATTTTTTTTTTGACAGATATACAGGTTGAGTATGATGAGCCCATTCCAATCTATTGTGATAATACAAGTGCCACCAGTATCTCAAAAAACCCAATGATGCACTCCAAGATGAAGAAAATTCCAAAAAAGTATCACTATCTATGGGAATAGGTTGTAGAGTATAACATGATAGTTGAATATGTGGGCACAAAATAAAAAGTGGCAGACATATTTACAAAACCAATTCCAAGGGAAGGCTTTGAGTATCTTCGCCAGAGACTCAGAGTAATTTCTACTCCAAAATGAATGCTTTTGAATGCTTATCTTATATGTCTTAGATTTACACGAGGAAGCACCATAAAGAGGAAAGTTCAGGTCGGGAGATCATTTTTAGGAAGAGTTAAGTTAGGGGGAGAAGCCCCGTATGGAAATATACCTTTGCCATTGATGAAAAAGGGGGAGATATTTATCATATGCAAAGGTAAATGATTGGAGAAAGAGAACACAGGCATGGTTCCAGGGGAAGCATGAGTGATATAAATTTAGTATTTCATCAGAGTTTTTCCATCAATGCCAAAGGTGGATTGTTGATTATTTGGGTTGGTTGTCATTGATGTCAACCCTTGAATAAATTTTGGTAGCGAATTTTGGTAGCAAAAAGGTTTGGGTAATGGACCCAAGTTTGTTTGATGTATAATGGTATGATTTTTAATATATTTGAAGGTAATACTATTCTAGATGGATAGTACATGTCAATCCATTTCTGGTGGTATGTGGAACGTCACATAACTCATCATGGTTAAATATTTATGGCCATGTGAAGTTGGAGAACCATCATGAGTCATCTAGAAGACCCAAAAGATCTAAGTAGTCAAAGTGGTTGCAAAGAAGAAATTATTTAAATAATAAAGTGAAGTGATGAGTGTACTATAATTCAAAGTGGATGCAAAATAAATTATTTAAATAATAATGTTAATGGAGAAATTACTAAGTGGACAAGTGGTTAGAAGTGGGTTAGCCCTAAAATAAGGAAAGTGGTTTAAGATGGTTAGAAGGTAACCCCTTGAGGAAGCTACATAAAAGTATAAATAAGAGGCAAGGGCCTCTCATTTTAATTATACTTGAGCATATTGAATATATACAAGTGACTAATGTAACCAAAGGATATTTAAGGTGAATTTCAGAGGGAAGGTGAAGTAAAGAAGGTCGAAATTCAATGGAGGATAAATTCTTTTGATGATACTTTCTAAGGTATGTTACTTACAAGCCATCTCACAATTTTCGCAATAAATATTTTTATAGTAATATTCAGACCAAAACATCTAGAGGTCATTGAGGAAAAATATCCAAGTAGCTGTGATAAAACTTTCAGCTTGTGGGTCGTTGTATTTTTGGAGTTACACTCCATGGAAAATAGGGTTTGTTGTTAGTCATGAAACTAGTCTAAAATCGGTGTTTCGGGTATAAACGTCATAACTTCTTTGTAACAGATCCAAATTTAGTAATACCAAATGTATTGGTTAGAGTACAATCTTTATTATTCTATGTACCATTTCCAGATCTATAAAGAAAATATTTTGTTCAGGGAATTCTCTACAAGTTTGATCTCTAGAATAAGCCAAAATTCAGCAAGGTATGCCATTTTTTCTATAACTCCTTTTCTGGGAGGTTCCAAGAAGTGAAACCTGGAGAAAATGTAGACAAGACACTGAAGAACATTGTGTACTATTTTTAGACCTTTATTCATTACAAGTACATAGTTATGGTTATTTCAATTTAGGGTTGTTGACTAATCCAAAATTAGTCATGCGAAACTAAAGTAAAGTTTGATGAAAATGTTAGTGTCTTGTTGTTAAAGTTATGAAAGGTTTGCATGTATGTGATCATATACTCTAGGTCTATTATAGAGTTACAAATGAGATTTGGGTGATGAAATTGATTACATATTTTGGTTGAGGTACATGTTGGGTACATCGTTGAGACACGTAGTTGATGAGTTGGCACATACATGAGGTGTATAGTTGATGATGTTGGTACATATTGATGAATCATAGTTTATGTGTATTTAATGCATGATTGGTACATATTTGGTTCATGGTTGATGCGCTCGTTGATGGTACAGGTTGATGTATAGGTTGGTCCATGGTTGATGCACATGTTTATGGTACAGGTTAATTACATGTTGTTTTGTACAGGTTGTTACAAGTTATTTGGTGCAGGTTCATTGGTATAGGTTTACATCAGTATATCTCATAGTGATAGTGTGACAGTGGTTCCATCATTCTACTTATATTTCAGGGTGTTTGGACAGGGCAAGGACAGGTGGTTGTAGTTGAAGAACATAGGGGGTTTTAGCCTCCTTATGGTTGTAGCCAAAGAATCGGGGATTTGGAGCGTCCCTCAAGCTATAGACTAAGAAACTAGGGGGTTGTAGCCTCCTTCCAATTGCAGCAGGAGAAGAGCCCGACACCAATCAATTTATGTCATGATTTGTTTGTAAAGGTTGATCAAATGGAAATAAACTCATAACCATATCATTCTAACTCAGAAAACTGGGTTGGAACAGCAGTGACATGTGAGTTCTTGACCTAACTTAAGCCAGTAATAATGATAGTGGTGAGTAAGTGGAGGGAAAGAAAGGGGAAATATAGTCTTCTCTGGACATTCGGTCTTCCAGCAGCCTTTACAAAAGAGGAAAAGTCTCGTATATGAGATCCTCTCAGAGCTGAATAAACTTCAAAATGAACCTAAAAAGATTGCAGAAATGATATAATCAAACCTACATTATATAGCTATGAAACACCTGACTGGATCATCCATGCCCGGGCTTTCATATTCAGAGGGAAAAGAAAAAGAAGAAGATGGCTGCCATTAAGCAATAAGTCTCAAATGTTCTTCCATAACCAGAGAACCAGAGGCTAAATTAAATCTTTACAATCGGGAGTTGTGCTCTACCATCGATACCTACAAAATAAAAAAAACTGAGTACATATACTCCAAAACTTTTGCCCAGTAGAGGTGTCTTAGGACTTTCAGGGTGTGGTGTCTCTTCAGTCAAATCTGGCCTGAATTCCTTCGTCAGACGTCATATTAACTTTGCATGGCCTTAGTAGGGGGGTAAATGAAACATTAAAGGCCAAAATAGCGTGCACAGACTCCTCTGTTCAGGCGAGGACTCGGCATGGCTTCTTTTCGAAAAAACCAGCATACAGGACCATCTCGGGCAGACTGCTTGTCAGAACCCCCATGCTTTGCATTTAATGAGTGAGCTGAGGTTTCAACTACCTTCCCACACCTTCATTTACTTTTAGCAAGGACCAATATCGAGGCCAAGTTGAAATGGTGCCTAGAGAACGCGGTGATCCTTTCTGCAGCTAAACCTGGCACTTTGGCCCTTTGCACAGTTCTTTCTATCACCCCAAGTGACCACGAGTTGTGACCTTGTGCCTATATTCAAAGGCTCTTTCGACATTTTGTGTTTCAGTGATTCCTAATACAGTGGAGAGGAGACCCTTTGTTCTCTCAAAGTCCCAGTAGCCGAAGTCACGACAGAACCCAATCGCGCACCACGTGTCCCTAGAATGGACGGCCCAGATCAAAATTTAAATGTGAGACCTGCTCTAGCCTGGACCCTTTCGTTGTTTTGGGCTTCAGGGATTTTAAATGCAGTGGGAGAATGGGATCTTTTATTCTCTCTAAGTCTTGGTAGCCGAAATGTCGACATGGCTCCTAGGCACTCCTCGCATTTCGCACTTTAGGGATTTGAAATGCAGTGGAAGAAAAATACCCCTTATCCTTTGAAGTCCCGGTAGCCGGAATTCCGAAATGGGTTGATCACATGTCATGTGCCCCATTGGATGGACGACCTAGATTACTTCTCAAATGTGGTACCACCTCTGGCCTGGACCCTTTCGGCGTTTCGGGCTTCGAGGATTTGAAATGCAGTGAAGGAGGAGACCCTCTGCTCTCTCGAAGTCCCGGTAGCCGAAATGCCGACACGACTCCTGGGCACTCCTCTCATTTCTCTTTTTGGGGTTTCGGAATGCAATGGAAGAAAAAGACCCCTTATCCTTTGAAGTCCCGGTAGCTGAAATACCGAAATAGGCTTCTTATGTGGGTTGCGCTCGGCGTTCATGGTTGTGCCCTTTGAATAAAACACACTCGACCGGTTTTCAAACCCCACTTCTATGCATTTACACCAGGGGCCTGAAACCAGAAGGAAAACACCATCTTGCAATAATTTGCGCTAACATTAGGATCCATGAGGGATAGAGTCATCCCTGCGATGCTATAAGAACTCATTTGCAGCTTCAGTGCCTTGTTGTTGGGATGTGGAGTCGTCTATTAAGCCAAAAATAAATAAATAAATAACTAAAAGGAAAATATTTACAAAACGAGGAGCCGCCTACGGCTCAAACAAAACATTTTTCAGGAAATGCCCATTTATTGGGCCATTAAAGACTTCCTCACCCTCCAAATCCTGCAACTTATAAGTGTTATTTGAGAATACTTCATTGATCCTGAAGGGCCTGATCCATAGGGTGTCAAACTTTTTGTGTTTGCCCCTATCCTGCCTGGGTGCGTCCCACTTAAGCACCAAATCCTCAAGCTCGAATTCCTTCTTTATGACCTTCCTGTCAAAAGCCTGCTTGACCTTCTGTTGATGACTATGGGCCATGTCCATCATCTATTCCTTGATCTGTTTCACTTCCACTATTCGATGAATCCTTCTGACCATATGGTCTGGCTCTCCTTCAAGATCCTGGAAGAATTTCGCTACACGTAACTCGAGCTGAGTGGGAAAAATAGCCTTTGTCCCATACACCAGTTGAAAAGGTGAGGTGACTAGGGATTTTTTTGTTGTCACTCGATCGACCCATAGAGAGAATTTGATTTTTGAATCCCAGGCCCTCTTATTTCCTTCCAACAATCTTTTGATGAGCTTGATTAGGCTTTTATTTGAATATTCTGCCAATCCATTCCCTTGAGGATAATAGGGGGTGGAGTGAATCAGTGAAATTTTGAACTGTTCACAAAACTTAATTAGAGGCTCAGCCTTGAAAGAAGCAGCATTATCAGTGAAAATTCTACTGGGATAGCCAAATCTAGCTATGATATCCTCAAGTTGATAATAACCTTGTGAGAAGCACTCCTGGCGGGGGCTGCTTCTTTCCACTTAATGAAATAGTCTGTTGCGGTTAGGATCCATCTGTGTTGGCCACTTGAAGGAGGATGAATCTCCCCAATGAAGTCCAACCCTCGCTGTTTCAAAGGTGCTGAAGCTACCACAGACTTTAGTGGCAGTGATTTGAGTTGCTGCTTTCCTGAGAATCTTTGGCATTTGATACAGGATCTAACTTCTCTGCAGACATCAGTGAACAAGGTGGGCCAGCAGTACCCAACCCTAAGAATTTTGTGAGTTGTGGTCTTCCAAAAATGATTCCCTCCACAAAGGCCTCCATGGAACTCAAACAAAACTTTCTGGGCTTCCTATGGGCTCAGAAACCTCAGCAACACCCCTAGGGGGTATCTCCAGTACAATACTTGGTCAATGAGGCAATACCTTATCATATTGAGCTTTAAATATCTTTCCTTACTTTTACCCATTCCATCAGGAGACTTCAACTCTGGAAGAAAGTACAAAATGTCTCGGTACCAGGTGCATTCTTCTAATGATGAGCCATCATGAGAGATTTTGCTAGACAACTCAGCTTGCTGATCTTCTGAGCAAGTATTTATGAATCTAACCCCCAAGGCCCTACAATTGGATTCACCCAACAATTTGGATAAACCCTTCCCTTTAACCAACTTGGTGGGCTTTATCTCTAGATAAAACTCCAAAATCTTGGCAATCCATTTACCCCTTCTTCCATCTACGTCAGGTTGTATAAGGATATCTTTCACAGATGCTGAAGGAATGTACGCAGTCACTTTTGAGTGCAAGACATAGACTCTGAAATCTTTGAGAGCTTTCACTAAGGCATAAGCCTGCTTCTCCATGATTTCATACCGGATCTCTGCATCTCTTAATGCTTTGTTGAAGAAGGAAATGGGTTGCTCTCGACCTTCTTCGTTTCTCTGCAACAGGACCGCTGCTACTGTTTCAAAAGAGGTGAACAAAAAAATTAGGAAATCCTTGGAATAGTTAGGAATGATCAGCACAGGTGCTTCAGTCAATTCCCTTTTTATTTGGAAAAGATTCCCTGGGTTCAGTAGTCCATTTTACTTCATTTCCTTTCCTGAGCATGGATGTGATGTGTTTCACCAACTCAGAAAAATTTGAGACGAATCTCCTTTGAAAATTAATCTTCCCCAAAAAGGCCTAAACTTCCTTTCTATATCTGGGAAGTGACAGGGTTTGAATTTCCTCTACCCTGTTGGGATCAATCCTCACTCCCTCTGTTGATACTATATGGCCTAACACCTTCCCCTCCGGTTAGCGTCAGAAGTCACTCTTGGATTGCAGCAGGAGCAGATCCCGATGCCCATCAGTTAATGTCACGATTTGCTTATAAAATGGATGATCAAATGGAAGGAAACTCAGGACAACATTATTTCAACTCTGAAACTAGGTTAGGCATGCATGGGTAAGTGAGGTCTTAGATAAACTTCAAACAATGAGCTATAATAAGGGTGAGTAAGGGGGAAGACTTGTATAAGGAGAGTGCAAGGATCTGTTACAAACAATAGGTTTCTAACAGACTGAGGAAGAGAGCATCCAAATGCAAGATCTTCTTACATTCGAACACAGACAAACCAGAGAATACAATGATGCAATGATAAATCCTTTATCATAACATAATTGCAACAATTCATGCGAATCAGTCGACCATGAACTCCCTTAGTGCGAGATGAAACTTAGATGGAGGAGAAAAACTGTTTGTCATAAACAAGAAATCTCACATACAAAATGCATAACCAGAAGGCTAGAATGGTTGTTAAAACTTTACAGTCGGGAGCTTCGCTCTACCATCGATAGATACAAAAATGGTGAAAATGCCTACATATACTCAAAACAACAACGTCAACAAAATCAAGACAATGCATTAAAAACTTTGCGTCTGCATGGCTTCTGACAATCTGCACCTGCAATCTCTGAATGATCGTGCACCTATGGCAGACGCAATTGAACTCCTGACAGCTCCATGGGTGAATCGACATGCTTTTAATTCGTCACCGGACTTTCTCATTATGGTGAAGATGATGTCTAACCACCACCAACTACCTTAATAACTTCTTTATTGGGATTGAGAATGGACCGGCCAACTCGACACCTTTGGGACATGGAAGGCCCCTCACGCTGCCAACTGGATTAGCTGAACGACCTGATGAATAGACATGGAGGCCATCGCGAAGGCTAGGGGGGGGCGTAATGGGAGTGGTGACGCCAAAACTATGAGGGTGAGATGAGAGGTGATGAGGTGTGGGAGATGTGATAGGGGAAGACACACGGTGGAAGGCAATAAGCGGAGGGGGGAGGAGATGGGATATAATGGGCACATTATTTATGGGAGGCTGATGTGGAAGGGAGCAGGACACATGGAAGGTGGTGAGAATGGTGCAAAAGATGACACGACAGGAAAGGGGCCCACGTGGTTAAAGAAAAAAAGACAATAGAGGTCTGGATCGCCTGTGTGTCGTTGATCTGGGCGCTCTGATCGCAGCCGTCGGAGAGGTGCGCCCTTGATTACGGACCCCCCCCCTCCACTTAAAGGTAGAAAGGCGAGGGGGGTCTGGAATCACCTTGTGCGTCGTTGATCCGGGTGCTCTGATCATAGCCGTCGGAGAGATGCACCCCTGATTTCGGACCCCCCCCCCCCTCCACTTAAAGGTAGAAAGGCGTGGGGGCTCCGTAATCCAATGTGCGTCGTTGATCTGGGCGCTCTGATTTCTACCATCCATATTCATCTGCCGTTTAACCACAGGTGCATTTTGCGTCCGATTCTTAGGGTAAGTGGGTTTTTTACCCATTCCTTCGCATTCTAACCCGCCTTACAAGAAATGTCGCTAATATTAGGTTCCATGGGGGATAGAGTCATCCCTGTGATGCTCTAAGGAATCTTTTGTAGATTCAGTGCCTTGTTGTTGGGCTATGGAGTCATTTATTAGGATGAAAACAAAAACAAAAGAGCCGACTACGGCTCACAAAGAACATTTTTTCAAGAAATGCCCAGTTACTCGGCCACTAAAAACTTCTTTGCCTTCCAGATTCTGCAACCTGTAAGTGTTGTTCGAAAGTACTTCAGAGATCTTGAAAGGCCCAAACTAGAGGGCATCAAACTTACTGTGCTTGCCCCTATCCTACCTGGGTGCATCCCATTTGAGCACCAGATCACCCTGCTCGAAATATTTCTTTCTGTTCTTCCTGTCAAAGGTTTGCTTGATCTTATGCTGATGATTGTGAGCCCTGTTCATGACCTGTTCCCTGATCTGTTGTACTTCCACCATCTTATGAATCCTTCTGACCATATGGTTAGGCTCTCCTTCAATTTCTTGGAGGAATTTCACTACAGATAAAGCGAGCTGAGTAGGGAAAACAACCTTTGTTCCATAAACAAGTTGGAAAGGTGAGATGCCCAGGGACTTCTTTGTTGTCACCCAATCAACCCATAGAGAAAATTTGAGCTTTGAATCCCAGGCCCTTTTATTGTCTTCCATTAATTTCTTAATGAGCTTGATCAGACTTTTATTGGAAGATTATTCCAGTCCATTTCCTTGAGGATAATAGGGAGTAGAGTGAATCAGTGAAATCTCAAACTTTTCAGAAAAATTGACCAGAGGCTCAGACCTGAAAGCGGCGACATTATCAGTGACAATTCTGCTAGGGCAACCAAATCTGGCTAAGATGTCCTCCAGGAAGCTGATAATTACTTTGTGAGAAGTTCTCCTAGTGGGGATAGCTTCTATCCACTTGGTGAAATATTCTGTCGCAGTCAGGATCCATTTGTGATGGCCACTTAAGGGAAAATGAATTTCTCCAATGAAGTTCAATCCCCATTGTTGAAAGGGCGTTGAAACTACTATAGGCTTTAATGGAATATATTTGAGCTGCTGCTTTCCTGAGAACCTTTGGCATTTGATGCAAGCTCTGATTTCTCTGCAGACATCAGGGAATAAAGTGGGCCAGTAATACCCAGCTCGGAGGATTTTATGGGTTGTGGTCTTCCAGAAATTATGCCTCCCACAAAGGCTGTTGTGCAAATCAAACATAACCTGTTGGGCTTCTTGTGGGTCCAGGCACCTTAAAAATACCCCTAGAGGGTCTTTCTAGTACAAGGCTTGGTCAATGAGGCAATATCTGGCCACCTTGAGCTTTAAAGCTCTCGCCTTGCTTTTTCCCATTCCATCAAGAGGCCTCAATTCTTGCAGAAAGTACAAGATATCCTTGTACCAGGGGCATGCTGTTAGTGATAGGGCACCCTGAGAATTCTTGTTGGATGACTCAACTTGCTCATTGATGAAGTTAATCCCCAAGGCTTTGCAATTGGATTCAGCCAGCAACTTGGCCAAACCCTGCCCCTTTATCAACTTGGTGGGCTTAATCTCTAGATCAAACTCTAGGATCTTGGCGATCCATTTACCTCTCCTCCCGTCTATGTCCGACTGTATAAGAATGTCCTTCACAGAGGCCGAAGGAACGTATGCAATGACCTTTGAGTGCAAGACATAGACTTTGAAATCTTTGAGAGCTTTCACTAAGGCATACACCTGCTTCTCCATGATCTCATACCTAATCTCTGCATCTCTTAATGCCTTGCTAAAGAAGGAAATGGGCTGCTCTCTCCCTCCCTCATTTTCGTGCAACAAGACCGCTGCTACTGTACCATAAGAAGCAAAAGAAAAAATCAGGAAATCTCTAGAATAATCATGACTGATTAGCACAGGTGCCTCAGTCAATGCTTTCTTTATTAGGATGAAATATTCCTGTGATTCAGCAGTCCATCTAACTTCATTTTCCTTCCTGAGCATGGCTGTGATGTGTTTCACTAGCTCAGCAAAACTTGAGAGAAATCTCCTCAGAAAATTAATCTTCCCCAAAAAGGCCTGAACTTCCTTCTTGGATCTGGGAAGTGACAGGGTCTGAATTGCTTCTACCCTACTAGGATCAATTCTTACTCCCTCTGCCGATACTATATGGCCTAATAGCTTCCCTTCCTTCATAGCAAACAAAGATTTCTTGGGATTTAGGGAAAGGCCAAACCTGCGACACTTCGAAAAAACTTTTCTCAGGTGGCAACAATGTTCTTTGTCAGACTTGGAGAATACTGTTATGTCATCCAGATAGATCACCACAAACTTATCTTTCTCCCCGATGAAGGCTATGTCCATGGCTCGTTGAAATGTGGCTCCTGCATTCATCAACCCAAAAGGCATTTTGGCATACATGAATGTGCCCCAAGGGGTGGTGAAGGTCATTTTTTCTCTATCATCAGGCATGACCGATATCTGATTGTAGCCAGAAAAACTGTCGATCATGGAAATCCTAGATGCACCGGTTACCCTCTGCAATATGTGTTCCATGTTGGGCAGGGGATAATTATCTTTCTTTGAGCTCCTGTTTAGGTTCCTGAAGTCGACACAAAGCCTGATTTATCCACTTTTCTTCCTTACCAGAACCAAATTGGCCACCCATTCTGAATATCTCAAGGGGACGATGATCTAGGCCTCTAACAACTTCTTCACTTCTTTCTCCATGACAGGCAACAACATGGGATTTATCTGTCTTAGCTTCTGCCTAAATGTATTAGCCTCTTCCTTCAGTGGGATCTTGTGTTCAATGATGGATGTGTCATATGTTTTGAGGTCTTCGTAGGTCCATGCAAACACATAAGCAAACTCTCTCAACAACTCAGTATATTCGGCCCTCTGTTCTCTGGTCAAACCCCTTGACAACTTGACAAACTTAGGCTCCTCTGGTGTGCCAATGTTGCACTCGGCTGTGTCAGCATCTTCATCTGAAACCTTGCCCTTCACTGCTACATCATTCCCATCGAACAATCTTTCTAAAGGGACTAGTCCCCTCGGAATGTGATTGCTAGGTAGCTAAATAATCTGGTGGTTAGCAATTTTATTTAAAAACACCCCCGGGTGGGGGTCACCTTCCAGGTCAGGATCATGATCAACGTGAAATGTAGAAAAATCATTAACAGATTGGAGAAATTTTTGAATTTCCAGATCATCTTCGAATACCTTCCAATGCTTGGCATTGTCCGGTACAGAGGGCCTATATTTTATTTCAACATCAGATTTGACCATAGGCGACAGAGGGAATTTGAGCGGACTAGCTGAGATAGCCAAAGAATCGGCTGAAGTATTTTCCCCCCTCGGAATGAAAGAAATGTTAAAATCCAAGAAGAAACTATCCATCAGGTCCCATACCTCATTTCTGTAGTTTCTGAGCCGGGGATTATTAGCACGATAGGCATTCCTGACTTGCTGGATAATCAACTCAGCATCTACAAATATGGCTATCTCTTAAATTCCTATTTCCTTCGCAGCCCTCATACCCAGAACAAGAGCTTCATACTCTGCCACATTGTTTGTGGTTTCGAATTCCAGCTTGTATGACAAGGATATGGTCTCTTGAGAAGGTGACATGAAAAATACTCCGGCGCCAGCGCCTTCGCTAGAACAAGCTCCGTCGAAAAACATCTTCCAGACAGAGGTAGTTGGATGGTGAATCAGATAATTAGGACTGGGCTATGTTTTGACTTGGAAAGGATCTTTAGGAGCATCAGTGAGCTGCAATAAACTAGACCCCAAATCGGTGTCAAGTGAAAAGATGGGGTGATTGGTGGGGTTTGCTTCATCACTAACAATGTAGCCCAACTGATCTTCCCTATATAACCTCCTTTGTTCACCTCCGAAGACTGGAATGGTGGCATACGAGAGATCCATCTGTAATGTTCCTCCCATCTTTTTAATCCAATATCTTGATAACAACATGCCAAACTTGGGGGGGACATCAGCTACCACAATATCCATGACCACACTCTTCATGGGCAGCTGAAACAAGGAAACCACCAGGTCTTTGATGACTCCTAGACACTGCACTCTCCTTGAATCAAAGGAGTAAAAACCATGATAAGTTTTGGTCACCTCCAACCCCAATTATTCCATTACTATTTTGGGCATAAGGTTATGGGAAGCTCCTGAATCCATAAGGCAATTATGCAACACTTTATCATGTATGTTCAGGGATGTGTAGAAAGGGGGGGATGAGTCATCTCTATATTCTACCATGGGGCCTAGGACAACTGCAGGCTTTTCGTCTTGGAGGTTTATGGATTCTGTGGGAAGGCATGAGACCTCAGACTATAAAATATCAGAGAAGCATTTCTTGAACCCTTCATGTTTCATCAATTCGGTTAGAGGCACAGGGATTCTGATCTTTTGAATCTCATGCTCAAAATTAAAAGAAGATGTAATCTTTGGAATTTCTCTTATTTCAGGAACATGATTGTGGACAATGGGAGAGAGGGGTTGATCCTTCTTACCTCTGTGACTGTCTTCTACTTCATTAGTAGTTTTCTCTGTTCTAGTGGACTTCTCAGGAATATCAGGTGCCTTTTTGTTGGACCTTAGGTTATACCTGCCTTGGCTGACACTAGACTTGTCTCCCTTGCTAAGTTCATTTAGCTAACTGTCCATGAGAGACTCATCATAAGCTGATTGAGTGAGATGAGGAAAAGGAGGAGTGTCTCTGAAGCAGTGGATTTCAGGATCAAGCTCATATGTTTCCCTTTCTTCCTCATCGGCCACAAAATTGTTTTGAAGAGGGGCCTGAATTTTCTGGTCTTCTCTGCCTCTCCCCCTCTCTCTTTGCATAGTTGGGGAAGCAACATTGTTGGGCATACTAAAACCTCCTTTGTTTTTGGTGTTTTGAGGGCCTTTGTATTCTTTCTTTCCCTCCACCTTCATTCTCTCCATCTCTGCAGACAGAGACTTCACCATCTTGGTCAACTCGTCCACTTGAGGGTGAGGCACCGAGGAGCCAGAAGTTGAAGATTAAAATATTCCCTTCCTCCTGTCTACATCAGTCTTGTTCCTCAGTCTATCAGCTACTAATACATTAGATTTGACTTCTATGGTTGCGTCCTACATTTGAGCCAGGGAGGTAGCTCTTCTTTCTCTCATTAGAAGACAGAAATCAGGGTTGAACGCACCAGCATAGGAAATTTGGGCAGAGGCTTCTGAGGGATTTATCTCTGCAGGAATCTTATTATACATATTATTGAATCTTTTGGAGAAATCAGAGGCAGACTCTCCTTCCATTTTCTTCAAAGACCCAAACTCTGTCATGTAATACATGAAATCCTTCCTATCTCCCCACTGTCTCAGGAAAACACTATCCAGAGCTTCAATCCCAGCAATAGATCTGGGGGCCAATCCTCTAAACCACTTCCTCACCTCACCATCCAAACTCTGGATGAACACTCTCATCCAGACATCTTCATTTTCAATGTTCAGGTTGTCTGCATAACTGTAGAAAGCAGTCAGGTGCTCTTCCGCAGTTATGTCTCCTTCTCCAGTGAACTTGGGCATATACTTCAAGTAATCTCTAGCAGGGAGAGGGTTCATAGGATGGGGTAGGATTAAGGGAGCATATCGGGCAACAATTATGGCATCCATTCTAGTTAGAGGGGGATTAGCACCAGCCATAGGAACAATGGGTGTGGGAGAACTAGGGGGAAATGAGGCTTGAAGCGAAAAGACAGGAGTTGATCTTACAGAGTGGAAGGGGGAATGTGGCGAATCTGGAGAATGGGCTTGTATGCTCGGAGACACAAAAAGCTCTCTTCCCCCCAGCAACAGTAACAACAGGAGGAGGTGTGGTAAATCCCTGAGTAGGAGAAAATTCAGAGGTTCTAGGTTTGAACCAGGGTACCACCTCTGGGGAGAAAGGAGTGACAAGAGCTTCTCCTACTAATCCGAGGCTAGGAGGAGAAAAACCAGCAGGAACACTCCCGAAATTTAGACTGCGGGAAACTCCGACGGGAGGTAATGTAACAGGACGAAACGAGGGGG
The DNA here is from genome assembly GCA_009831015.1 of Picea engelmannii. Lineage (NCBI taxonomy): Eukaryota > Viridiplantae > Streptophyta > Pinopsida > Pinales > Pinaceae > Picea > Picea engelmannii. Next base: position 303,547 of record ML786831.1, on the reverse strand, counting down.
GAGGGGTTTCTACAGAATCATGCAAATCATCAAAAATACTTGTTTTAGCAGTAGAGGCATCGTCTCCCAAGGAATTACCCTTTCTAATAACTTTCTCTGGGTTTGCTTCAGGTGGTGCTAATGGCAGCTGTGGATTAGACCTCGTGTGTCTACCTCTCGAAGCCACGGCTGAAACGATGGAATTCCTTCTGGGTTCGCATCAATGAAATTCCCCAACAGAGTCATGTCAGTGGAGTCGCCAGGTGTATAGTAGCAATATCAATAGTTATGATATTTGATGCACCTTTAGAATCAGTTGATCATTGTCGTTCAATCCCGGGGAAAATATCCAATCTCATCCCCGGCAAGGGCGCCAAAAATGTTAGCGTCGGAAGTCACTCCTGTATTGCAGAAGGAGCAGAGCCCGACACCCATCAGTTAATGTCACGATTTGTTTATAAAATGGATGATCAAATGGAAGGAAACTCAGGACAACATTATTTCAACTCTGAAACTAGGTCAGGCATGCATGGGTAAGTGAGGTCTTAGATAAACTTCAAATAGTGAGTTGTAATATGGGTGAGTAAGGGGGAAGACTTGTATAAGGAGAGTGCAAGGGTCTGTTACAAACAACAGGTTTCTAATAGACTGAGGAAGAGAGCATCCAAATGCAAGATCTTCTTACATTCGAACACAGAAAAACTAGAGAATACAACAATGCAATGATAAATCCTTTATCCTAACATAATTGCAACAATTCATGCGAATCAGTCGACCGTGAACTCCCTCAGTGCGAGATGAAACTTAGATGGAGGAGAAAAATTGTTTGTCATAAACAAGAAATCTCACATACAAAATGCATAACCAGAAGGCTAGAATGGTTGTTAAAACTTTACAACCGGGAGCTTCGCTCTACCATCGATAGATACAAAAATGGTGAAAACGCCTACATATACTCAAAACAACAACATCAACAAAATCGAGACCATGCATTAAAAACGTTGCTTCTGCATGGCTTCTGACAATCTGCACCTGCAATCTCTTATTGATCGTGCACCTATGGCAGATGCAATTGAACTCCTGACAGCTCCATGGGCGAATCGACATGCTTTTAATTCATTGCCAGACTTTCCCTTTATGGCGGATATGATGTCTAACCACCACCAACTACCTTAATAACTTCTTTATTAGGATTGAGAATGGCCCGGCCAACTCGGCACCTTTGGGACATGGAAGGCCCCTCGCGCTGCCACCTGGATTAGCTGAACGACTTGATGAATAGACGTGGAGGCCATCGCGAAGGCTGGGGGGGGGCATAATGGGAGTGGTGGCGCCAAAAATATGAGGGTGAGATGAGAGGTGATGAGGTGTGGGAGATGTGATAGGGGAAGACACACAGTGGAAGGCAATAAGCGGAGGGGGGAGGAGATGGGATATAATGGACACATTATTTATGGGAGGTTGACGTGGAAGGGAGTGGGACACATGGAAGGTGGTGAGAATGGTGAAAAAAATGACACAATAGGAAAGGGACCCATGTGGTTAAATTCAGAAAGACAATAGAGGTCTGGATCACCTGTGCGCCGTTGATCTGGGCGCTCTGATCGCAGCCGTCGGAGAGGTGCGCCCTTGATTCTGGACCCCCACCCCCCCTCCGCTTAAAGGTAGAAAGGCGGGGGGGGGGGTTCCGGAATGGCCTTGTGCATCGTTG